>LZPO01008162.1:0-22810 GCA_001675575.1 Neotoma lepida | reverse complement strand
AACTGTGGTTGGTATCAAATGAAAAAAAAAAGTAAGCGTGGCTTACTGACTGACTGAGTAAGCACACTAAGATAGCTGTTCTGTTTGTTTCCTCATCTGTGAGGTGACCGACCAGCCCTCTAAGTTCACAGCAGAGTTTGTGTCATCCAGTCAGGCTCAGCGAACAGGAGCCATTGTTCCTATTGTTATGATCGCTTACCTTGTGTTATATACATAGTTCAATTACTCCCTTCAGACACAAGCTACACAACTATCATTAGAACTGTGTTGTGAACACTGAACCCAATCCATAACTACCCTATTACTATAGTGAGGTACTACTCAGTTCAGCACTCTGTTAGCAAAGGAGCATTAGCTGTGAAGGGGTCCTTTGGAACCACACTTTTCTCAGTGTTGACACTCAGTCAAGAAAAGTCTGCTTCCCTTAGAACATGGGCACAAAAACGACAGCTTTTAATGCATCTCCTTAAACAACAGACGTCACACAGAGAAACATGTTTAAGAAGCTATGTTTTAGACAGGGACAAAAGGATTTCTTGAAAAGTAAATGAAAATCTATAAATACCATTCAGAAAAGCAATCAAGTTACAAAATTAAATGTGTCCTGGCTGTTCAGGAGGAAACAGGAAAAACTGCTGTCAAGTTATGAGCTGTCTGCGTCCAATTCCTCCTTTGACAAGATTCTTGAGTCAGTCTCTAGAAATGCAGTGGACAGTCCTAGATTTTCGTCATGTGGTCACTGCTGCCTTACTGAAAATGCAGACTGGACAAGTGTTCTCCTGTGTTCATGCCCTGTTGTTTCTCATTAGATGGCCATGTCCTCAACATACCCACACACTGACACTGCTCTCTTTATTCCTGGTCCTTCTGAAGTTATCTAGTGATGTACCCTATTGAGAACATTCTTACTAGCCTTTAAACTGCAGAGTTTTAGCTACTTTGTCCTAGTACATCAGTTTGTGTCAGACTAGAAACTAAGCATTAAAAAAAATAGTTTATAGATTGGTTATTATCATTTGTACATAAAGCAAGTTATCCATATAATATAGAAAAATGAATGAATTACAATGAAAAACATAATTAGTTCAGGCAACAATTATTAGCTGATTATTAGGTATTAGAGAGGTAGTTGGGGAGCTTGGAGAGGGAGGATCACCTCTGTTCAAAGCTAGTGAACTATGCAGCAGTTTCAAGCACACACCCTTCCTACTGGGCACAAGCCCTACCTCCTGGAGAGCAGAAACTAAACCTCCTCAGTCTTCCTAAGNTTAACTGCCAGCTAAAGACAGGGGAGGGGAGAGGTAAGCACCATATAAGGTGCTGGAGAGAAGGCTCAGTGGTCAAGAGCACTTGCTGCTCTTCCAGAAAAGACTGGAGGTTAGTTTCTAGCACCCAAAGCTAGAAACTCCTGCAGTTTCAGGAGTCTGATGCCCTCTTCTGGCATCTGAAAGCACCTAATCATATTTGAGTTATACACACAAACACACACACACACACACACACACACACACACACACACACACACACAATACAAATAAATAAATCTTAAAAAACTCCCAAACTTCACTGCCAATCAAGAGGTAAAGAGATAAAAGAATATCCCAGTGACTGCTACATAATAAATCAATCACACAGTAAAAAATTCAACCAAATGTAATTTGTAGAACTTCATATAGAAATTAAATTCAAAATTATAAAACTAAAAAGCAAAACAAAAGCCTTTGAAACAATGAGGAACAATTCAAAGCTATTTATTATTGAGTAAGGTATGAAAAAGACATATGTGATTAGGTTAGAAACTAATCATTTTTATGAGTATATGAAAGGACTAAGAGTAAGAATTATTCTCACATACTTTAATGAATGAAAGGAAAACATGTCTATGTACACACTTGTATTTGGGCAGAAACAGGATGGGGCAAAAAAATCTTGGTAATGACTGCTAAAAGCACTCACTGTGTAATTCCACTCTGGTGTATGTTTGACAACATCAGAACAGTGTAATAGCAAAGAGAGCCACAGCACTCTAGCTGTCAATCACCCTAGAGAAGCCACAAAGGTATAAGAGAAACGAGCTTGGGATTCACTGAGTTAAGATGTGAGCCACTTATCCCTACTAGAAACGAACCTTCAACTTTAAACATGAAACATTAAAAAAACCTCTTAGTCACCATACCTCTCTGTTAATATAATTGGCTTTTCCAGTGGCTCTGCAGGGAGTTTATGATTCTCAAGAAGTCTCTTAAACAGCAGGGCTTCCTCCACTCTGTACGGATTCAGTAACATGACATCTGTTCTGGACGCGACCAGCCATGCATCAGGAAACTTGAGACTGTGGATCAGGCAGATCTCATCCTTCTCTTCTAAGCCAACTTCCTTNTGTTTCTTAAGATTCACTTTTAAGTTTTCCATAGAAAAGGGGACCTCTGCTATTTTAATATTTTCACTCTTCTTCTTTTCATTCTGGGAATGAAAGAGCTCATCAAGTTTCGGCTGATTAGATAAGGAGGTTTTCAATTTGTGTTTTTGTGTCAAGCCCCATGCACTGGTGGCTCTTATCTTTTTTCGGCCATCTTTTAATGATACTTGTGGCTCCTGTTCAATAGCTTTCTTCATTTGATTATTGTATCGTTCNAAGTCTTTTTTAGCCTTTTCTTCATACCTAATAACAGAGAGAAAACAGAACTAATGAGCTCATAATAAAAACATAATCATCATCTGGAGTAAATTTTATTAAGAATAATAAGCTATTATTCAGTAACGACAAGGAAATGTGTATTAGAGAAACCCTCCTGTGTATGCTTACGACAAACTCCAGAGCACAGAAATTGGCTTCTAAAAAGCAATCAAAAGCAAATGNGAAGGACTTGCATTTGCGTTGATGGAGCTCTTATCCAGCATTAGATGGTGGGAGCAGCAGGAACTTAGCTAGAAGATGGCACCAACTAGCCTGCGTCATCAGAACACAGATCCTTGCTTCCAGTACTTGAAATCGAGAGAAAATCCCATGTGTGGGAGCCCTCAGGAAACATTAAAAGGCTAATGAGCTGAACAGAGTTTCCAGCTGCTTCCAGTGCAGGGGAAACAGAGTCTGGTGTCTGAGTTACATGCAGGGCTTGGTAAACACATTGGGCTTTCAATTAGAACTGGAAGAGGGGCATATTTTAGGAGGAAAAACCTTACACCCTAGAACTGAGTGCCTCTCACCATCCTTCAATGCAAACAAAACCCCACCAGCTCAAAGACATCTTAAATAATATNAACACTTTTCAGAAGTGAACAGGCATCACCCACAATGGCCACTGCACAATTAAGTAACCACCCAAGAAGCAAAACAGAAAAATGTGAGACATGGCCAAGAGGAGAAGAGGTCAGGAAAAGCCACCTTCAAAGTGACTCAGATTTATAATAAATAAAAAGTTCTGTATAAATGTTTTTGGAGTCTGAGATGAGCAATAGAGAAAAATAGGGAAACAGGAGGGACTGAAGAGGAAACTCAAGTGAGAAGTAGAATTTATATGTGTACAAAGAAAGATGTGAAAAGTCTAGAACTAAAAAACAGTATCTGGATGGAATATTCTACAGAGCAGAAATGGAAACAACAGAAGGGCCAGTGAACCTGAAGGCAGAGCTACAGAAATGACCACTGTGAGTAAGAAAGAAAGGGGACCCATGACCACTACTGAAGCAGCCAGGAGCTTGTGCACAAGCATTCTAACATGTCAAGTCTCAATTTAAAAAAAAAATGAAATTACATTTAATGANGAGTCAATGATCTACGAAATGCAAGTCCAGGCAGGTTAAATGCAAACAAAGCCTGCCAGATATGCCGGAAGCAAGCTGGTGGAAACCAAAGGTGAATTCCCCAAATCAGTCAGCCAGAAGGAAACCAAGAGGACAGTGGCTGAATGTGTAACTTTAAATCTACCAACCACAAATGTCCTTCAAGGGGAAGATTAAACAAATAATTCAGATAAAATAAGTTTTCTAACATAATTGCACTCTTAAAAGAATAACATAAGCATGAAAACAATTACATCTGTGGGCTTTTAGGTTTATGTGAGACAGTGTGGTATTAACTTTAACTGAAGCATGATAAAAGAATGCATGATGTATTAAGCAAAGCAAGCAGGAATATACATTGGATGCTAAAATGAATTCACTTAAATCTTGAATACCTCTTCAACTGCTCTTAGGGAAGACAGGAACAGACAACAGGTGGCAGGACAGATCTAATGCCAACAATGTCAATTATTATATTAAATCTAACTAAAGGACAAGATACCTAACTTTATGGGCTTCTAACAGTTGCACTTTTATAATTAAGAATACAGATAGCATAGAGTGAAAAAATGTATATACTACACAAACAGAAAGAGTAAGAAAAGGAGAGACATTAGATGAAGCAGATCAAAATGCCAAGTTATCAGAGATAAAGGTGCCACTAGGGAGCCTAACACTCAAATGTGTGTGCCTTTCTTCTCTTGCATAAACAGATTACAAAATGTCAGTAAAATGACAGATCTTAGCAACATTGCCAACCACTTCAACTTAAATGATTGGCAGAAATTCTGATTCTTTATATGTGAACACAGATCATTCACCAGGACAGGAAATATAACGAGTCAGACATGGCAAAAGGTGAATAAAATTTAACTTAGATATTTTCTGTTCATGTTAAACTGGAAACAAAGTTTATTTTTAAAAGCCTCAAATACCTGAAAACTAACCAACATAGTAGCATTCACACTAGCCTCAGTGTCCAACAATTAGAGGTTGAATTAACAAACCTTATTATTCTTATAAAACTAGACATTACCAAGTAAAAATGATGTGTCATGAAAATATTGTTGAAAAATCAGAGATGTCATATAGTTATTTATTTGAAGTTTAAATACTGGCAAAACCAAGGTAATATAACAGAAATCAAAATAGTGTCTGCCTGTGGAGGTAGTTGGAATGACAGAAATGCCTGTTTTCATTGTGGTGCTTTTCATGTGAGTGTGTGTATTCCAAAAATGCACTGAATTACACCGCTAAGATATTTGCATTCCACGGTAGGTAAATGTTACCCAATTTAAAGACTGATTTAAGAAAGTGTTGGGGAGCCAGACATGGCAGCGTATGCCCACAGTCTTGGTACTTGGAAGGTGGACGAAGGAGAATCACAAGTTCAAGGCCAGATTATTCTATAGAGCAATTTCATTTCAAAATCAAATAAATAATGAAAACACTACATGATAAAGCCATTAAAATAGCATATGGAGTAAAAAGTGCACCATTTAATCCATCAGAGTTAATGTTAATTTTTCTATTCTCACTTAAAATCATCAGGTGATACATAAATTCCAATAAATCCAACATATCTAAACTATGTAATTCAAGTTCAACAGTATAAACAAATTTATAGTGAGTAAAACAGAGGGCTTTATTCTTTTCTCAGTTATAAAAGGAGTTAAAGGAAGCTTCTAGAGCCAAAGACAGTCCACCACAGTGGCAGCNTCAGGCGCATTGTGAGAAACTGAGGTGCCTGGCTTCCATGCTCAGGTTTGGCTGACAGTGGATGGCTCTGCTTTTGAACACTCCATATTGATTATGTCGCATGAGCATTAACTGCTCCTTGTTCACCTCAGGGAGCAGTACCCAATGGACCCCAGAGAGAGCCTGGTGGCCTGCTTGGCATACTTCTGCTGCATAGAAACCATGTAAGCTTAATACAAAGTATTTTGTTCTGCCCCTCAGGGTACTCATTTATAGTATGTGGTCAATTTACATCCACTGCCTAGCTCTGAAATCAGAAATGAGTTGCTTGGTACACTGTAAAAGGCAATGCTTACTATAAGTTGCTATCAGGAAGCCTATGTCCTGGGCTGGGGCTGTACTCCATGGCAGAGTACATGCTTAGCACACACAAGGCCGGGTTCAATTCCCAACACAACAAACATGAAAACAAAAAGGAACACAAAACACTACAGCTTGAATGGGACATTTGACCAAAAGTTAATAACTTTTAAACTTGGGCCTAGAGAACTAAGGTTATTTCTGGTCTTGTAAGAAGATGGCTTAGACCCTACAGAATGTTACTTGTATGTATGTTATAAAGTGAGGCCAAGAAACAAGAGACTACACGTAGTGTGCAGTTTATAGTCACAATATGTTTCTGAATAAAGAAATGCTAGATGTTAATTGGATATGATTGNAAAAAAANGTCTGCTTCATTGTAAACTGGATGAACAATCAATCATTTGCTTCTCATATTTGTACTTTTGAAAGTTATTTTCTTCCAATTATACCTAGAACATGAACATACGGGTTAGTTACACAAAACACATGATCTTTAATAGTTTACTTTCACAGGCACTAGAAATAAGTCTATTTTTAGCCCTTAGACATCAGAACTCCAGACTTTTCCTATGGGGTGGAAAATGAGTTCAAGATAAAGGTCACCATTTGTAATTAATTATAATGTGCAAATTTTTGCATATGGTACTAATCTTTTGATTTATTCAAGGAGTCTATTTAATTAGTTCCTTGGGAAACATAAAAAGTTATGTCCAAAATAATACGAGGTAAATGTTAAGTAAGAGCAGATGCCACCTCTGTACTTAATGCCATTAAGGGACTTAGCAACTTGAATGGAAAGTATTCTCACTGACTTGACTAACCAGTCAGGTCAAATGATGTTTCTGAGACTCAAGGCTACATTGAATTATAAAGTTTATTTATCATTTCCAGTAACATACAAATTACAACATCACTTAGTTATTTTAAGTAGGAATATATTTATATATTGCAAATGAAAGCTCAAATTAACACCTATTGACTGGAAGACCCTTCTCCCCTGAGTGGCAGGGGAGGTACATGGTTCACACCTGNATTCTAACCCACCAGAGGAAGGTGAAGAAAAGAAGAGGACAAAAAAAATCAGAAAAGACCTAAGTACTCCCTCATTTTCTGTCCCATATATGAGACAACTGCTAAGTCTTCTAACTCTCCATATTTCCCTTTTCTTAAAACTCATCAGTTCTATGATGAAGATTGCAGAAGGCACCAAACAGAGACCCACACAGAGACAACGTTAAGAGTGAGACTTTGGAGGACTCAGTTCTCTATGCAGACAAGGAGACCTAAAGATTGTCAGAGGCAGAGGGGATGGAGGACTCCAGAAAAAGTGTCTTCCAGATACAACAGGACTGATTCATATTTGAATTCAGAGTCTGTGGCAACATGCACAGGGCCTGTGCACATTCAAGACAGATGGGGACCCAGAACTGAGAGGGGGTTGTGGACATGAACTGATATCTACTTCTAAAGGAAAAATCAGTTTTCTCCAGTGGAGTCTCACTGGGTATATATTAANCACACTTTAGGGTAGGTCCTACACCCAGGAGAAGGCCAACACAAAACGGACTCAATGGTATTTTTCTAGACTGTTTGGGCATTTTTTTGCCCTTATTAGCCTTTTGTGTGTGTATTTTGGTTTCTGGTTTTGTGTTTTTTGTGACGTGGTTTCTTGATTCTTTGTATTTTAAAGAGAGAGAGAGAGATAAAGAGAGAGAGGGTATTAAGATGGATGGGTATGGAGGTGGGGATCATCTGTGAGAAGCTGANAGGAAACCATCACCAGAATATATTGTATTAAAAAATAAAATTTCAATTTAAAGAACCTCATAAAATCCTATGATCACTAGACGACAAACTGCAGACTATAATATTTATGAACAGAAAATGTATGTTATTTTTAACTGAAGCTACTAGCCAGAACACCCTTAACTAGTATTTCCGGGATGAAGGAAGGGGATGGCAAGGAGGGAGGAAGAAAAGGAGGAANAAATATGAAGAACAGAAAAGAGGAAAAGCAGTAATGAACAGAAGCACTGCAGAAGGGTCCACCCTGGTGGTCCAGGGANGCAGGCCAGATCCTCAGGAGAGGTGGAGGCACCCTTTGTGATAGTGGGTATGGAAGCCAGGAGCCTGGTCTATGGTGGTGGTCTTGGGGATGCAAGCCAGGTCCTCAGGAGAGGTAGAGNCACCCTTTGTGATAGTGGGTATGGCNGCCAGGAAGCTCTATGGTCGTGGTCCTGGGGACAGAAGCCAGGGACTCACAGAAGGCAGNCGGGTNCTTTGCCACTGAGCTGCATTCTCAGGTCTACTCTTGTGTAGACTTTCACTTTCTATTCTTTGCAGAATTGAGGATTATAGAAAGAAAGCTGCAGGAGAACTGACAGGCGTGGCCCAATCCAGTGGATCATGGTCCAAGGGCCCATGGACCTAAAACCTAAACATTCTGCTTTTTAAAAAAGCATTTGTGTGTCTGATTCCAAGATATCCGTATTGTCTAGGCACCTTTCTGTTTCTGAAACCCATGTCAATTGAACTGACTTAGAACAAATGAAAACTGCCATTTACAACACAAAGTTTCATGTCACAGCTTAAAAACCCCAATCACACTAACACAGAAATCACTCTCTACANGGTGGACAAAGCTCTGTGCTGTAACAGCCATTACCTCATCTGCTCCTCACCACGAGAGACACACCAACACACAACACACCAACACACCAAGAGCCAGCAAAGAATGGCTGTCTGCAGGTCCCAGGTGTAGCTTCTGAGGTCTGCTCTAAATGGACCCCATAATACTACTAAAGAAAAAATTTAGATGAAGCTTATTAACCATAATACCAATAGCGTGACCATTTGGGACTCACAAGGCAAGATAATGTTAACTACCCCTCTTCCCAAGGCAACGAAAGAGAAGGTGCTGCAAGGCTGAGGGAAACTCCTCCCTCCTGAGTTTGCACTGTTCTACACTCCCAGAAACTGGAAGTAGGTTTTCTTTTTCAGCCAACTTGACACATGAGAACTACACACATTTATGGGGTACCATGTGAAGTTTCAAAGAATTCACTCATCTTTAAACTACATAATTGTATCACTTAGGTAAAACTTAAGACAACTGTAATAGTGTGGGCCTATTTGTACAGTAGTTCAAAATAAGATTGTAAAAATCTGACNTTTATGAAATAATTAGCATTTTGAACACTGGCTATTTCATGTACTAGGTCGAGTTCTTTAAAAAGTTATGAGGGGCTAGAGAGATAGCTCCATGGTTAAGAGCACCAGCTGTTGTTCCAGAGGACCTGGGCTNGATTCCCAGCACCCACATACACTCAGAACTTTATCTGTAACTCCAATCCGAGGGGATCTGACACCCTCTTCTGGCTTCCATGGGCACTAGGCGTGCATGTGGTGCACAGACATACATGCAGGCAAAGCATCTATACATATGAAACTATGTTACAACAATTATATTATGGTTATTCCTAAAATATGAATGCATATCTTTATTTCTTAAGGATACATACATGCACATTTATGAAGTTGATGTGTCACGCCTCAGACTGGCCTCAGAATCATGAGGGAAGGAGGGATGATGGGGGAGCTACTCACAAAGCTGAACTGAGCGTGGGATGCTGGGATGAAATGGGGTAACAGGCTCACTGCATCTCACACTGATAAATATTTGGAACAGAACAAAGCACAAACAACCCTCTCCTAAACACGTTGCCTTGTGTGTAATATTAAAGAAGAGAGCAAAGATTTGATCTTTGCTGTGTAGTAACAGTTTTCTAATACAGCCCAGTATTTTATGTGTTAATAGTCATCACTATTATTTGTAACTGACAGTTTATTTCTAAGACTGAGTTCAATGAAGACATGGAAAAGTTAACCATCTACACCATTTATTTAGATTGAATTTTAAACCAGAAATGATGGACTATACTTAAATATTTCCCCAAATATTTGACAGAGTTTTGAAATAATTAGATAATAATAAGTGATTGGAAGTCTAATTTTATCCTTCATTTTCTGGTGGGCCAGATAATTCAAAATGCAACATTTTGTATTGATATATAATTGTGTGTAGAGTGCTACCCAGCAGGGTGACAGCCATCATCTTTACCAGAGCAGCTGTGACTGCTTGCAAGTGAGCCTAAAGACTGAACCTGCTGACTGTCGACATTCTTTTATGAGAGGAAGGAGTAGGAGGGTCATGAGACCCTCACTGAGCTTCCAGACTGTCTCCCTTCACCTCTCCNGCAGCTGTGTGCAATTCTNANTNAACTGCATATGGCGTCACTGTTTCAGGAGGTGGAAGGAGTACAAAGGAATAANGAATACAGAGGGTGGAAGGTGACCTGAAGGGGGCATTCCATCTATACAGCTATGCTGGAGTAAGACATTTTGGTGATGCACCTAATTTGGGGTCACTGATCCTTCTCAAAGTAAGCCCTCATCCANGCTCTTGTAATTAAGCCCAATAAACTCACTGGTTCCCTGAGATGGACTTTGGTGGAAATGTACTTTGATTTGTCTTTGGTGCCTTATAAGAAAGGGGATACATGTTTGTTTACATGTCCCAAGGGAAAAAGTTCCCACAAGTGCAAGCCAGCTAGAAATACACATTATATTGTTTTGGGACATATACTTACAACTGAAGATACAAATAATATTTTAATCAGGTCAAATNACTTATTTACGTCCCCAAAATACTCACTACAATTTATAAATTGGCAATAGATAAAACTTAGATGCCACAAGTTATACTGAATATAGGCAGGAATGCACTAAGCTGGTTCTGCACCAACAGCACAGTCCTTTGTACTGTGTCTTATTTCAGGGACCAATTAAAAGGAGGGAACATGCAAAATATTTATAAAAACCACTCTAATGCAAAAGCTTGAAGAAACCCCTCTCCAGAGTTCTTTAACATAAATAAAAAAAAAGAAATAAAGTAGAGAGTCAAACTGAGACTGAAGAGGCTGTAGCATACAGTACATAAGGAAGTAGTAGGCATGACAAATGTTTTCAAAATAAAAATTAAAAGTAATATACCCCATTCTCAAAAATAACAATAAAAAATGATACCAAGAAAGATACTTTAGTCAAGCCAAGAAGCATTTTCCGCTTTTGTTTTTGTTTTGTCATAAATGTGAAGTTTAGAAAGCTTTTAACCTGTGAGTCATATAGAATGGAAACAGCTGGGCATCAGGGCACAGGATGCCCTGGAAACTTACTTCAGTTTTTCCTCTTCACTCAGTGTCTCCCACAGTGCTTCAACTTGTGCCGTTGCAGCCTCCAAGCCAGTCTTCGGATTTTCTGCGAGGAACTGAGTGCGATGGTCTTGAATAAACAGGGCACTTGCTGACATGGGCTTCNTGACTGCTCGGTTGCTAATTAAGTCATAGGCTGTAAGCTGTCCAGATCTGTTATCTATCACATTGGATGTTTTGCTACAAGGACCACCACTGAGGTCCTTTGGGTCAAGGGCTGGGTAACTATCATTGCTAACTTTACATGCTAAACTTTTTTGTGGCACTAAAATTTTCACAGGTTCAATATTCTCTCCCATTGCATTAAACACATTCCCCTTGCTCCAGTCATCTGAACAGATTTCCAGGGATTTCTCAAGAAATGCATCTCCCCCGTCTCCCCCACATTCTTCTGTCCTGTTCCTGCCATTTTCTCCTTGGATATGCTCATTGGAACCTGCAAGATTAGTCTTACTGTATTTACTCTGGATATCCTCTGAGGATAAAGTATTCATGGGGATATTTTGAAATGTACTTCTAGTGTCCTTATTAATGCTAGAATGTTCACTACTAAAATGACCATCACAGTGGTCATTTACATTTATCTGTTGATTTGAATAATGATTAGTGTTTTTTCCAGATTCATCATTTTGGAAGTGAACCGCTGGAGTGTCAGCATTTGGATAATTATTTCCCGATGATTCCACTTTATTAAAGTGCACATCTGTTTCTGCTGTTTCACGAACGGCCATGTTGGCTGAGGAAACATCTACTTTGTTATTTTCACAAGACTCTGTACTGAGTAGTGGTCCATAACAGGTCATCATCAGATTCTCAAGAGCAATTAAAACAGATTCCTAAGAATATAAATGAACATATATTAGGGACACACTGGGAAAAAAGGACAATATCTAAAATAATAACAAAAATTTTAAAAAAGCCTTTTTAATATGGGACCAGTTAAGAATGTATAAGTTTATAAATAGCATAAATACATGCAAAATTTTATTTGGAAAAGATTACCTTATTCTGTAATAATACTTGACTTTTATCTGGTGTTAGATTTATGTCCAGCTCAGCTGAAGGAACATCAATTTTCAGAAAGAATATGGGGTACAACCGAGTAGATTCCTTTAGGCACTTCATATTATAATAACGTCGGATTAGCTAGAAATATATGCAATGAATAAAAGACAAAAGTACCTTGTTATTACCAACTTTAAATGCTACCGAAAGTGTGAATCGAGAGAGTAAGTAGATGTGACTGCTGGCCTGGGAACACAGGGCCTGCCTGAGGAGGACAGTCCCACGGAGGCCCTGACCTTGCATGGAGAGCAGGCTCTCCTACAATGTACACACTCAGTGCACTTGGTTTCACAGTTAACCACGGTACCATGGAGATCTGAAGGCCTAAGGTACAAATCACCTCCCTGCTACTTTCTGGTTACTTCCCCTCAGGATGTCATCTAATAGATGTGGTGATACATCTACTGTTCCAGTACTCAAAGCCAACCTGGACTAGTAGCAAGATCTTGTTTCAAGTGCATGACGAAAAGAGTGAGTAAATAAATATTTTTAAAAAATTTAACATTTGTTTCTTCACTCATAATAGGGCTGATAATGCATCATTGAGTTGTGAAAAGTAAATGAAACATTAAGTAAAATACTAGCTNGATGAAAGGGATTTTATTTATTTTTCTTTTCCTTATTTTAAATCAAGTTCTTAGAAGTGGTCTTTAACAATCTGACAAATAACGGAGTTAAGGTTTTTAATTTCTGGNGCTGGAAAGATGGCTCAGCGTTTAAGAGCACTGGCTGCTCTTCCAGAAGACCCAGATTCAGTCTCAGCACCCACATAGTGGCTCAGAACCATCTGGAACTCCAGTTCCAGGGGAACTGATGCCCTCTTCTGGCCTCCATAAGCACCAGACACGTAAAATAAAATTTAGAAAAAGAAAAAATTATTTAAAAGATATTAAATTCCTGATCCATANTTTTCTTTATAAAAGNAATTACCTTTAATATGTCTTTCTGATGTACTGGTCGACCATTAATAAAGATGAAACTTCTCTCTGGGGTTGAAAGACTTGTGGAACTGTGGTCTGCATCAAGCTTTGGAAAGAATCCACTTAGGTAAATCTATAAATGTGATACACAAGTACAGAAGAGGTAATGCCAACAATAATGTTCCAGAGGTCTGATTATGTACAACATATTAGAAGGCATACAAGAAAACACATGAGATTTGTAACTTCAGGTCACATATATGCTGACAAACATGACTTGAGAATTAATCAACATACTGAAAGTACTAAACCAATGTTCTCTGCTCTAATTCATTTTGTAATTCATTTGTTTAAAAAAATCTTTATGAATGGCCCTAGTTTCAAATTTTAAACTATCATACCATAAATACCCTTATCTTGTTTTGTTTTAAAATTTCCTTCTTCATACACTCATACAGTCACCCACCCTTTACCCCCTTCCCCACCCATGCTTACTGGCTGTTTGTCTTTTTCTCTTCAACTATTACTTCCCACAAAAAACAGCTGTTTCTATCTTTGTTCTGAATATATATAAAGCTAATTGCACTGGGTTTTCATTGCTGTGTTTAAGGAAAAAAAAACTTTCACATTGAATTAATTCCTTTATGGCTAAATACTGGCTATACACTATGTGTTATCTTCACGATTGCTTACATAACTTCACCATGAAAATTTTCATGGCTATTTACATACTATACCTTTCTTTAGTCTAGAAATATATCAAGAAAAGGAAAAATCTGAAGTGTTGTGGAATATTAGTTGAAGATGTGTTGCATTCGTTTATGCTGTGGAATATTTGCTTAATGATGCAAAGATGTTGCATTCTTTTATGTTACATTTGTTTAACACTGTGAAGCTGTGTTACTTTGTCTAAAACACCTGATTGGTCTAATAAAGAGCTGAACAGCCAATAGCTATACAGAAGAGAGAAATAGGCGGAGCTGGCAGGCAGAGAAAATAAATGGAAGGAGAAATCTGGGAGGAGAAGAAGAGAGAAGAAGGAGCAAGAGAACAAGGAGAGGAGGACGCTAGGGGCCAGCCACACAGCCACCCAGCCACCCAGCCAGCCATAGAGTAAGAAGGAAAGAAAGATACATAGAATAAAGAAAGGTAAAAAGCCCAGAAGCAAAATGTAGTTAAAGAGAAATGGGATAATTTAAGTTAGAAAAGCTGGCTAAAAAGAAGCCAAGCTAAGGCCGTGCATTCATAAGTAAGAATAACCTAAGCCTCCATGTATTTATTTGGGAACTGGGTGGTAGGCCCCCAAAGAGTAAAGAATAAATAAATAAATAAAAATTAAAAAAAATCAACTACACTGAAGGGTACTAGAAAAAGTGACCAGAAAGAGTGATTTAAGGAACAGAAGGCAGAGTATGTGCCTGCTTCTACCTTGAGATAATCAGCATAGCACAGAAAACTGTTAGGGATTTCACTCATTGTCCCTTCCTCCCCCTTGGTGTGAGTGTGTGTACACGTGCATCTGTATATTCTGGCATATAACCTTATCTGAAACAAATCAAACTAGATGTGTTATGAACCCAATGAGCAACTCTAATGGTAAACATCCAGCTTAGGTTAAGGAGAGCAAATATGTGAGTAAGGTGCTATTTATAGTCAAGCAGTAACCATGACACCCCTTAACAACACAGCCTGTAGGCTGTCACCTATGTCTATGGCTATCCCTGCACTTGCAAGTAAGTGCTTAAGGAGATGCTGTACCAATTTTAGAACACTAAGTGCATTACTGTCACAGTGCCAATGTGTACCAATTTGAAAAAATAAATTAATAAATCTGGATAATCCATTACAAGATGATACCACTTAATTAACTGTAAAACTTCACAGCATTTATAAATGGTTGTATAATTTACCAGGTAACATGAGCCTCTTCTTAAAGCTCCCACTGGGCACTAGGAGAGTCCGGTTAGCCTCTGAAGGACTTACTGAGTGTGCGGATTAAAGAAAAGACACAGATGAGGAGAGGAGAGAAAAGAGAAGTTCCTCCATGCCTTAAATAGGAAAAGAATGGAGAAAAGGAAGCACAGCACAAAGCCAGTGGTCTCTTCTCACTACTCTGGCTGCCATTGTGTAACTACTCTTACTTCTAGACATTGGGCTTTAAAAAATGAAGATAACCTGAAAAACTAACAAAGCATGTNAAAGTTACATGGAGAGTCAAGTAGCCANGGTGCATGTAATGCTATACAGATTAAACATCAGACTAGTTCATAGAAAAAGAACAAAACCCAGATCAGTTCAATAACAAAACAAAGCCTGAGAGACAGTAGAGTGATGGGAATGTCTTTCTAAAAATGTGTTGCTCTGATTGGTTGATAAATAAAACTGTTTGGCCAATGGTGAGGCAGAATAAGGATAGGCGGGACGTTCGAACTAGGGGGAGAGAAGCAGAGAGCAGAGCTGGGCAGACGCCATTCTGGTATCTAGAAAGCAGCATGTAACAGCACACAGGTAAAGCCACGTGGAACACGTGGCGACATAGATTCATAAAATGGGTTAATTTAAGATGTAAGAGCTAGCTAGNGAGAAGCCTGCCAGGGCCATAGTTTAAAAATGATATAAGCCTCTGTGTGTTTATTTGGGTCTAAGCACCGTGGGAGCCGGGGTGGATCAGAGATTGGGACCAGACCAACTTTCGTCTACACTAGAGACTCTGTGCCTCCATTTAAAGAGGAAAACAAAAATCCCCTCAAAATACAATAAATTCCATCCTCTCAGTTGCTCCTCACATGGACCTCTCTCTCCTCCAGCCTCCTTTGCAAACTAGAACCTCTTGCCTGGCACTTTGTTGCACACCGTTAATCCAGCACTCAGGAGGCAGAGTTTTGAGGCCCGCCTGATCGACACAGCAACATAGCAATTTCCAGGCCAGATGGGACTATGTAGTGAGACCCTGCCTCAAGTAACAACAAATACCCAAATAAACTGGCTTCTCTCTCTCAGTAACTAATGCAAACTTGTTTCTATGTTTGTTTTTGACTATGCAGGCCAGACATCAATGACAACTCCTTTAAGAAGAAATCTACCGAATGAACTGCCTTCNAGCTCCTTCTGGACTTTCTGCCCACTTTGTGACACTTGCACTTCAGTCTGATCTGCTGTGCTCTTTATCTCTGTCCTTTAAGGAGGAGTATGGTCCCCTAAGTTCTATGTTTAGTCCCCCTTTGCTAGATAATTAATTTCTCTGAGGAATTTTATTCTCATCTCTAGTTGGAACAGTCACNCATCACTGATACTAAGACAGCAATGTTGTAGTTATTTCTTACATAAGTAGCTGTCACAAAAATGAATTTGCCATATTAAAATATTTTAAGGTATTTCAACTCACTTTTACCCCACTGTCCAACCGGCAACTTTTGTATTCTTTACCATACTAGAGAGTCAACAGTCTGTCAGACAATTCTATTTTAAGCCTGACTGATCTGCTAATCCTTGTTTTTCTCTTTTTTCCCAGTAAAGCTCCATCATATGATACATATCTAAGTAACATACATTTTAATGCAGTCGTTTAAATACTCTGTTCAAGACAGTGGAACAAGTTCATGTGGAAATTCCCTCTCCTAAATGCAAACTACAGAGGGGTGATAAAATGTCTAAAGTAATTTCAAAAGAACTAACAACATCAATGGCAGACAAAGGTCAAGTTGTGTGTGCAGACTACATANCGGGAAGTGAGGGTTGAAGGAAGAGGCCCCGTGTGGGTTAGGATCAGAAACAGGATGCCTCATTTGGAAATTGACATCCAGCAGAGGCCTGAAATCAGTCTTTCCACTTGGAACATGAAGCTCACACAACACCTCCCTAGAACAAGATGACTTACATATTGTGACCACTGTCTGCAGCCACTTGCCAGGGTCACAGGAAAGAACAGAGCCAACTCCAAAACCAGGACAAGGCTAGGCCAAGCTGGAGCCTGGAAGTCTTGGATGAGAGGCATGAACTACTAATATAACACCTGGTTTCAAACTGGGACTAGGGAAGAAGTAGGTGCTGGACTGTAGGAAGGAATTGTAACAACAGAAAAAAAAACTATCATCCATGATCTTGCAAATTAAGGTTTTAAGCCACATAAAAACAGCAGAGAATAAAACTCTTCTCTCTCAAAAAATAGAAATGATAAAACACTGGGAAATGATTCTGGAATTAAGTATTATAACATGGAATTTAGACCAAAAAAATAGCATCAACTAAGTCACAAAGTAAGTAAGCAAGCACAGATAGNTATGAATAAAGTTTAGAAAAAACTGAAAATAAATTCCAAGTTCTGAAAAAAGTACACAGTTTGGGGAATAAAAATCAGGTGGTAGTAAGAGTCAGCTTGGAGCAGGGTTAAAAATATCCAAGGAAGAAAGATGTCAAGAAGGACAACCTAAGGAGCTCCAACAATTTACACCAGAAAACACCCCACAAAAGCTGTTAAAGCAGGGGCTCAGGTGGCATCATGACCTATAACGAAGATCCTTCCCAGGACCAAACACATAAAAAGAGACCCTTGTCACAAAAGGAAGAGATACAGAGACACTCTGTATCCAAGGTTCCCAATGGCCAACACATCTGTCATTCCAGTCACATGGAGGGGCAAATTTTACATTCAAAGATAAGCAATGGGGAACAGAATGAAGTGAGAGGTGATAGCCTGTAGTAGCTGGGGAAACAAAAATTAGGATTGTTTTTGACCAAGGATGAGAAAACACCCAAAGAAATTCTGAAACTGAACAAGTCTTGGAGTACACAAGCCAGAGTGTGGTGTGGTAATGAAGGCTGCTGGAACAGAAACACAATGGCATGACACAAAACAATTACATGAGAGAGAGCTGACTGTTCAATTACTTACAGACATTCCACAGTTAATAGACATTCTCCAGCACTTGAACTAGAACATTATAAACACATGCATTATACATTCTTCCACACAAAAATAATCACGTGAAGATAAGCAAAATTCCTGTCATCTATCAGAAACTACCAGGAATCTTTCTGTAAATCTGTCTCCCAAACCAAGAGAAATAAACAAAAACCAAAAAGTCAAACAAAATAAAAAAAATTGTAAACACAGATCTGATGTCTCAAAACAGAGTGAAAAAATTATCCATTACAGGATTGACTCATGTGACTCCCAGTCACACATTTAATCACAGCTAATGAAGGTCTAAGTAACTGCTTTCCACACTTGAGTGTGGAAAATATAGAAAATATAGATCTGCCTCAGTTGACCTAAAAACAGGCCTTTGACACCAGTTTCTAACAAGCTTCCANGTGATGCCAACACTATTCGTTTGTAGATCATATCAGGATGCCTGGCGTATCTAGAGATTGAGCACACACAGACAACCAAGTTCCAGGAAATTAGAGGGAACCCAGGGAAATTTTGATTTACCTTGAGCATCCCAACTCAGCCACCATAAGCAGCATAACACTAGAAGTAACACCATAAGCAGCATAACACTAGTTTTCTTTTGTCTAAAGAAACTAAATAGTGACAATATATCTAAATCAATGACAATTAGTTTAACTTTGTGCTTGAAATTTAAAAAAGAAAGGGAGGTGACAGGTGGAGCAGATGGAGATGGATGGATGGATGGATGGATGGATGGATGGATGGATGGATGAATGAATGGATGGGTAGATGGCTGGATGGATGGATGAATGGATGGGTGGATGAATGGATGGGTGGATGGGTGGATGGATGGATGGATAATGACAGATAGATAGACAGACACATAAGGATCACCCAAGGGGAACCTAACAGTCAACAGCAGCCACAAACACATTCCCAGCTGAATTTCTCTCACACAGCAAAAAGATAAAGAGAATCAGAAGCTCGGGACAAAAAGAAGACAGAGAGAACCAGAGAGTTGGAGTAACAAGACATTCTAAGCAAAATAACACTCATCTCCTATGAAATAAATATTGTTTAAGGAGACAGTACTTTAAAAACAAAAACTTATCTTTAGGACAGTTCAAGCTTTTGAATCCACAAAAACAACAAGAAGCTGTAAAACAGCATTTAAATAAAATACTCTTGGAAACTGAACTCACCTTTCTAAGTAAAATAATCAGAAGAGTTTGAAGATACAGTGAGATCTACCAGAACACACAGAAAGAGAAAAACACTGAGAAAAATAAGAGGAGGGCCTAAGCTGAGAGAGAGAGAGACAGAGACAGACACACACAGAGAAACTGATAACGGACAGACGTACAAACCCCACAGCTAAGGAAGATGTGGGTCTTTAAATTGAAAGCATCCACACTAAGTCCTTGGCACAATAATGAAACANAAAAGATCTTTATAAAACTTAGAAATCGAGGAAGAAGTAGGAGGATAGGGGAAAAGAGGTAGTAAGAAAGGGTAACCAACCTTCCTTCACCAGAGGCCACCCAGGCACCCAGATCCCCAGGCAATCCCCCCCACACACCCATGGACCACCAATACTCCCCTAATGCCCGCCCAGCCTACCCCCAACAGCCCCTCTCTCATCTTTACTATATCCTGGCCCACAACTCCCATGGAAGCCCCCTCCTCCACCAGAGGCCACACCTACCAGATTCTCAGGTAAGCACCCTGCCTGTGGATCACCAACACTCCCCCAGAGCAAGCCCAGCCTATCCCCAGCAGTCCCTCCTCACCTTATCATCCTGTCTCAGCCCACACCTATGACTGAAGTCCCTTGCTGCACCAGAGGCCACATCAGCACCCAAAACTCCAGGATCCCTGGCTAGACTAGAGGCCACCGGGGACATCAGAAGTCCAGCCCCCAACGCTGGTGGAGACCATCTACTTACCCACAGGTCACTCTGGCCAGAAAATGAAACAGAAACCAAGGAACAAAACACCCATCCAACAAAGACAAACTCAGAAATCAGCACCTAGACCTATAATCACCCCAAACCCAGATGCCTAGACTCCAGTGTAAGAATACAATAACAGTCAGGGCAATATGGTACCATCAGAGCTCAGCCATTGCACTACAGCAAGCCCTGAATATGCCAACATAGCTGAAGCACAAGAAAATGACCTTAAAACCATCTTTATAAAGATGATAGATGTCCTTAAAGAGGAAGTGAATAAATCCCTTAAAGGAATTGAGGAAAACAAACAGAAAATTGGAGGAAATGAATAAATGCCTTAAAGAAAGCCAAGAAAAAAAACAAACAGTTGAAGAAAGCAAATAAAACTGTTCAAGACCTGAAAATGGAAATAGAAACAAGAAAACACAAACTGAAGGAATTCTGTAAATGGAAAATCTAGGTAAGTGAACAGGAACTACAGATCCAATCATCACCAACAGAATACAAGAGCTGGAAGAGAGAATCTCAGTCACTGANGTTATCACAGAAGAATAGATACATCAATCAAAGAAAATGTTAAATCTAAAAAGTTCCTGACACAAAACATAAAATCTAAAAAAATTCCTGACACAAAACATCCAGGAAATCTGGGACACTATGAAAAGACCAAACCTAAGAATAATAGGAGCACAAGAAGAATCCCAGCTCAAAGGCCTAGATAGTAATTTTAACAAAATCATAGAAGAAAATTTTCCTAACTTAAAGGAGATGCCTATAGAGATACAAGAAACTTACAGAACGCCAAATAGATTGGACCAGAAAAGAAAGTCTCCTCACTACATAGTTATCAAAACACTAAACAACAGAACAAAGAAAGAATATTAAAAGCTGCAAGGGAAAAAGGCCAAGTAACATGTAAAGGGAGACCTATCAGAATTGCGCTTGACTCTTCAATGGAGACTGTAAAAGTCAGAAAGTCCTGGACAGATGTGGTGCAGACTCTAAGAGACCCATGGATGCCAGCNCAGACTACATAAACATGGAAGATCTTTCCATCTTCTAATAATGTATATAAAGAATTCAAGCAAGCAAGCAGGCTGAATGAGCCACGAGGAGTAGCACTCCTCCATCACCTGCATAAGCTCCTGTCTCTAGGTCTCTGCCTTGCTCAAGTTCCTGTCCTGATTTCCTTTGGTGATGAACTGTGATGTGGAAGCAAAAGCTGAATAAATTTTCCCCACGCCCCAAAAAAGGAGTAACCAACACTAAGACGATATGAAAAAGCCTCATAGAAACCAATTGTTCCATAACCTTATTAAAAATATAATCTAAAACAACAACAAAAAAACCCTTTGGAAGGAGATACCCTCTGTGGATATGGATGATGTTCCTCCTAGAAGCCATGAGTTATTACACTACAGTCGCAGTGCCAAGAATGGGATACCTCCATACTAGTGAGTAGTCAGAGAGGCCCCAGGGGCACCAAAACAACACAGACTAAGGCCACTGTTCTTGGTCANGCTATGGTCACAGGACATAGAAATCAAGTTGGAGCTGAGCTGCAAACTTCTTCCCTTGTNCAGCTGTCATGGTGCCAAGCTCCTATGCAGGTTGGGGTAGGGGTATTATTAACAGGATTACTAAGCTGTGATGTGGCTAGATATCACAATAACCTCAGAGGCAAGATGCACCCTCTAGAGCTCCGCTGGTATGACTGGAAATGAGGTAAGTAACCACTTTCTAATTGTCTTTGAGGCCTGTTCCACAACAGGACACTCATGCCTGGCTCTGTGAACCTGGTCAGGGCCCTTGACTGGGGAATCATAGGCCTTAAGAGGAACTACTTAACTACTTTTGGGCTAAATGGCCATGTTGTCAAACTGCCGCCTAAGACCGTTTATACTCTTGTAGTGTGCTGCATCTAGACCTCACTAAAGAAGCTGCTTTTTACAGTGGGGTAGTTAACGCAGAAATCCATAAAAATGCCAAGAATAAGTGATGGCAGGTACTTGACCCTAAATGAAACCTCTATATCAACCCCTCCAAGGCTCATGGGACACTGAACAATACTGGGCTTTGTATTGATTTCTTATGGCTGTAATTATAATCTATCTAAGTTTAGGATTAATTGGGCCTTCGTAATTAATATTTCGACCAAAGATGGAGATAAACAAGCACATAAGCACACAATAAACCTCCCCTGGGATGGGAGCAGAGTCCAGTGGCAGAAGGCTTGCCTCCGGTGAGGCCTTGGGTTAGACCTTAAGCACTGAAAAAAGAAAACTACATATGAAATATGTGAAAGCCCAAGCCTGCAATCCCAGCTACTAATGGATGGGGCAAGAGGACTGGAAGTTCAAGGCTACAGAGTTCAAACCTACCCTGGGCAACTTAGCAAGACATGACTGAAAAACAAAAACGGGGGAAAAAAGGACTGGGAGTATAGCTCAGTATAATAGTGACTGTATTACATGTACCAGGCTGTAGGCTCAATGCCCAGAACAATGTCATACACACACACACACACACACACACACACACACACACAGCAACATCCACAAGTCCATAGAGCTCTGAGTTTGTATTCAGGATGAGAAAGAAATAAAGGAGAAGCAAGATAGAGACTCTTTTCTCTGTAATGTAAAGAGAAGATTCTAAATAGAAAATTAATTTAAAAAAAAAATCAATGTAAATGAAAGGAAACCAGGGTTGGGAAGGTTAGCTTTGCATTTTGCTGTTTGTCTTATAACCACCCTAGAAGGAAACTATAACAACTGCATTGGTTGTGAGAATTATGAAAGGCCATTTTCATTGTGTACCTGAGATTCTTCACAGTGGTGCTGAACAGATTGCATGTTGCCCATC
>LZPO01008161.1:66879-86041 GCA_001675575.1 Neotoma lepida | reverse complement strand
CCTTAAGCATAACCAGCTGAACACTTCTGCCCTCTAGTGGACTCTTACATCAAAATAAAGCAATCCCAATATGTGCAGCAAAGTCTCATATTTATAAATGTTTTGTTTTAGAATTTTATCAAATATATGTGTGTACATGCTCAAATAATACTAACGAACCAGTTTAGACTAGGCAAAAAAGAGAAAAAAACAAAAAGAGTATACATTACTGGGTTAACTTCCAGTTCAAATCCTGGCCTGGGAAACTGCTGGATAATGCTAGCCAATTCCCAGACCAAATCATGTGCCTACTTCTGACTTCAAAGAATGGGGTTCTCACTGCTGTCCACTGGGGACTTTGTTGTTGGGAGGATACAGTATTCCAGCAATCCTTTGAAGTTTGCTTATGAGGGAAAAGAGAAAACACATTTTGAAATGGATATACATTGTACTATATTGTCCAGGTTGTCCTCAAGCTCCTAGGCTCAGGTGACCATCCTGCTTCTCATTATTCAATATCTAGAATTACAGGAAGCTACCACAATGCCTTTCTGCTTCTTCTGAGAAATACCGAATGACTATTTTATTCATTTGATTGAGTTATATGCTAGGAGGAGTATATTATTAGCTTTATGTCAGGACTGCCAACCCACAAATAATGACACAGAGACTTCTTATTAAATTATGAAAGCTTGGCCTTAGCTTAGGCTTGTTGTTAATTAACTCTTAAAACTTAAATAAACCCATTTCTATTAATGCTCACCCTGTCTTCCATGTCTCCTGGCATGTCTGTCTCTCACTTAGCTTCCTCTTCCTTTCTTTCCCCAGAAATTCAGCCTATACTTCCTGCCTAGCTATTGACCATTCAGCTTTTTATCATGACAATACATTTTCACACAGTTTATGAATATCCCACAACAGAGGAGAAGTGTGCGAGAGGCAGGATGTATTGGTTTCTATTTATTTTACGTATTCTCTGCACAGTCAATTCATTACTACTGTTAAGAGGGGCCATCAGGGAATCACAGAGCAGACTTGGTTTGTAAAGTTATTTTCATCTCTCTCTCTCTCTCAATGCTTAGAATTATGTTATTGTTACTAAAATGGCAACTTCCAAGATTAGAACTTTTGCTTAGCAGCTATAAAGCATTTGTGGAATGCCATAAAATATTGAAAAATATCAATAAATGAATAAATTTCTGAACTGTATTCTAATAAAAAATCTTTATGGTGTTTATTAGAGTAAAATACAGACACCCACTACTTTAATTTTGAATATTCATCATGTGCCAAATTGAGCAGTTTCTTGTGTTACTTCATTTTGTTTTAATTTGTTTTCACACAAGGGTCTCAATATATAACCACTTGCTTCAAACTTGCATTCCTCTTGTCTTAGCATCCAGTGTTCTGGGATTATAGGGTCATGTCACCACACATAACACATGTTTCCTGGTTTTGTACAAGTTTTGTGAATAGATATTGGTGTTTAGTCTTATCTTAAGCACAAAGGGACTGGTGACACAAAGAGTNAAGGTGCTGCCACTCTTGATGGCCTGAGTTGATTTGCAGGATGGTAGATGGAGAGAACTGACTTCCACAAGCTGCCTTCTAATCTACACATGTCCACCAAACCACAGACTCTACCCCCACAAATAAATGTAACAGAAAATAAAGAGACTAAATCAAGAGATTTCCAGTAACTTCCCTGAGTTTATGTGGATAATACACAGCAGACTTGAGATTTGATCCAAAGATTCCAACTAGCCCTGATAGACAGTCTTTGGACTAGACTTATAGACTACATTGTCTGAAATATGATGAGTCCCAACAAACTTCAGTAGAAATGGAAATGGTTGTAGAGAAAAAAATTGTTCCCAGGGAAAACTGTAGCACATTTTGTGAGTTTTTAGGTTCTATATCTGTTTATTGTTGGAAGTTTTGTTGTCTTTTGTGAATGGTATATAATATTTGGCTCTCAAAATTAATGTTTTTAACTGCTTCCCATCTCCCCGAACTGCCACTACTAAAACCAGAAGCTGCTCTTTCCCCAAAGTCCTGCCAACTTGGGGCAGAAGGCTCTTTTCTCAATTTGTCTCACTTTGGATTTTTATTTTTTATTTTTTATTTTTTTTAAATAGAAGGTCTTGCTATGTAACTTTGGCTGGCCTTAAACACAGGCAATCCTCCTGCCTCTGCATCCATCATGCCCGGCAAAACAGGTAGACTGGTGTGAATTTTAAAGAAACCATCATAGCAGATCGAGTACACATTAAAATGGTGCTGTTGGTGTGTGGACCACTCAGAAAGTCTGGACACCTAACACTGCCACAGATACCACCTCACAATCCAGTAAGTGCATCAGAAACCATTTCGCCCATCCGCCAGCTANAGGTGCTTCAAGTTCACTGGCTGCCTGGACTCAGACTCAGGGCTTGTGAGACTCAGCTTTGAGTTTCTTTTGTTTTCATAGAACTTTAGCTCATTAAGGGCCCGGCTGCTGTCACCACCCAACAGAGTTGCTCTGCTACCCTATCCTGTAGATAGAAGAACTGGTCCCAGTGGCCAGACAAATAAACAAGACAGCAGACTCACACTCACATCCTCCTTTTCTCACCCCTCCTTTCTTCATCCTTTGTTTAGAAAGGAAAGACACAAACCTTGATCTTGGGTCCATTTCTGACCCCCGCCCTAAGTCCTCCTGCGTACTTCTTTATAAAATCCACTTCTAGAAGGAAATCCTGCTAAGTAAGTTTATCCAGAAACACTCTCCTTGGAACCTCATCAAATTCTATGAGGATCAGGCCCTGCATCCTCATCAATCACTTAGGTGATGTCTGGTCACTCTGTCTTCAACAAGACTCTTCTTAGGTCAGTTTAGGCAGAATTCACTTCACACGTTTTTCTCTACAGACTCTAACTTCTCCAAATCTGTCTATTTGCACTAGCCATGCTATCTGTGGAGTGGAGCCCACTCTCTCCCTCTCTCCCTCATACTTACATGTGCTTAGTGAGCAGTCCTAAACAAAGCTTTACTGAACATGAACAAGATTCCTGGGAAGAAGCTGTGTCTGCAAAGACTGACTGACTGATTAAAATTCCAGTGATTTGAAGAGGTCAGAATGTTGCAGGCATTCTGCATTCTGTTGTACTCAATCCTGAGTACAATTACAATTTATCTTTAGTGATCTTTATCCTATTAAACAGCTACTCCTTGCCCCCATTGTGTGTCAGACCCAACATTCTATAACTGATAAATGGATGAAAAAACCTCTTGGAATGTATGAACTTAACAAAGACCTAGTTTTTCACCAATCAAAAGGTTAAGAGTGTTGTCTGATAACATCTAAAGCCTACAGCAGCATTCTCCCATCTTAGTATAACCCACCTACCAGATGTAGTCACCAGTATATAAAAGATGCCATGATTCATGGCTTTCTTTGTCCTGTTACTAAAAACATTCATGAAGTGGCTACCTTGTTGAAAAATGGTATTTGGAGAAATTTAAATCTATGTTCCTGAGCTATGGTCACTCATATTTGATTCCAGAATAAAGCATGTCCTTCCTTTGAGGTGAGAGCTATGTCTTTCACCAATAGTATTATACTTTAACAAGTACCATTGATAACAGCTAATAGTTTACAACAGCAAGAAATACTTTTTTTCCAGAAGTTATAAATACGATGAATTAGNCATCTGTTCAAATTTTATAAACAAGCGAGCACTAGAAGAAATAGAATGTTAATAAAAATGTAGTACACCTACAGAGTCAAGACCATTTCAAAGAATGATACAAGCCTCGATGAGCACTCAGAGCTTCCATTCACCAAAGGCACAAAGTCTAGGAGCAGTGAGTGCTCATGCTCCAGGGCTGATGATGAGGAGATTTCATGTTTAAGACATAAGTGAAATTAGAGCCACAATAAACTTCCTGTCTAATAATTACTGTGATCACTTGTCATTTTATTCTGCTAATTTTTCAAATACATTTTTGGACAACCAGTTAATAGGNGACCCTTATTTCAAATTTCAGTTTCTCATTCTTCTGGACATCATTTCAACATTTAGTAATAATATTTCTGTTTATATCTGCTTCTGGAATGTTCATTAGAGAGGGTGATCAGATAGCACCTGGGTGACTTCTATTTTTTGGCTGGTTTGTCTCAATTAGATTAAAAAACAACAATGAACAAAACAAACAACAACAACAAAAACCCTCCCAGGACTGTTTGCTTTAGTCATTGTTTTGAGGTTTTGGCTGTTCAACACTTAGTCATGGCTGTGTGTAAGTGGCACCAAAATGCCAAACATGAATAAATAACAAAGAGAACAAAACCAGGTAGGTATACACACTATCTTAATTAGAGTTTTCATTGCTGTGAAAAGACACCATGACCACGGCAACACTTATAAAGAGAACATTTATTTGGGGTGGCTCGCTTACAGTTTCAGTGGTTCAGTCCATTATCATNATGATAAGGAACATGGTGGCATGCAGGCAGATGTGGTGTTGGAGGATTAGCTGAGGGTCCTACATCTGGCAGGCAATAGGAAGTCGGCTGAGCGATGCTTAAGCAAAGAGACCTCAAAGCCCACCCCCACAGTGACACACTTCTTCCAACAAGGCCACTCCTCCTAACTGTGCAACTCCCTTTGCAGGATATTTTCTTTCAAACCACCAGTTTTTTAAATCTCCACATAATTCATAGGCCACAGATTGCTTTAGAAATTTGAGTTCTTTATACAAGAACAAAATAAAATAAAAAGAAAGCACATGTCTTAAGGTGCAAGGTGTTGGATCAGAATCATTTTCAGACTCCATGCTGGTCCATTCTGTTTGCACATGGACATGCACACCTGTTTTTCAGTCCAACAAAAGAAGCCATTTGTGGAGAAAGCCTTTCTGTAGAGAGGGTGGATTTCGGGAGCACAGATTTCACTTCTGCTCAGTTGTACAGCACATTGCCTCTCCAGCTCCTGGTTCAACTTAGTCTGCATGTTGTCACTGGCCCTAAAGGGAAGACAGATATGAGGAAACATGAGAATGGAGATGAGACTCTAAAAGTACATGGTATGTTTTTTTTTTTATGTTTTCTTCGTTTTATTTTTATTTTATTTTTTTACTTCTACAAAACTGCATCCTCTTGCATATAAGCTATTGTGGTAAATAAAGACCAAATAACAAAACAAAACTCCGAAGTCAACCTCCCACTGTGGCAATTATTTTTATGCAGGGCCAGCTTTCTCCCACGCGATGGCGCCTCTTTGTCAGACTTTCCTTTTAAAAACAGGAGAAATTCTAGACGCAAACAACTCCAGGTTCCCTTGTGCTAGTTACAGTTTGAAACAGAATGTCTGTACTTAACATTTACAACAGATCGCTACTGTTAATACCTATTTACCTCCAGAAAGCAAAAGAAGATATAAATAGATCGTGACCAGGCGAATCGGGACACCAAGCTCAGAAACTTCAGTGTTTTAGGACTTCTTGGAAGCCAATCAAAATGAAGCAGCTCATTTCCCAGCTCAGAACCTGCTGCATTGGGGACCACACTCTGGGAGTCTTCGCTCTGTGACAAAGGGCTCAGGCTTTGGCATTACACTTCAGTCCAAGTCCAAGCTCGGCTTCTGAGATGACTAACTGACCTGGGGTAGGACCNTGGCGTTTAACTGAGGTGCTGAAGGTGGTAATGACAGCTGAGACATGGCCTTGTGGCAATTTAGCAAAGAGCCTGGTCTCCAGGTATAATCTGGATTTATGGACTTGGAAGCTTATGTAATGTTGATAAAGAATGCACGATTGTGAATACAAAATGAGATACAAGTTATAGATTTATTCAGAATTTTAAAATCAAAGCAAATTCGAATAGCTAGAAAGTGTATTGATGATATAACACCAGAAAATGGAGCAAATATTTTATCAATTAATTTCCTGATACAGCTAACAATTTCTCTGCACTTTTGCCTTCATTCTCTTTAACTACTTCCCTGTATAGCAATCATTTTGTAATCTCTCATCTTTCTTTGACAAAGTTAAAAGTTTTTACCACTAAAATGATGAGTCAAGAGCTATTTTTTGTATTGATATTTTATAGAATTTCTTTCATCTTTACAACTGGTAATGTTGCATGAAGCTTTTGAATTACTAATAACTTGGAGAAACGTCAACTCTTTTTTGTATGTAAGTTGTATTATCCAAAACATTTGAAGGCAGTGACTGGCCTTAGATGCTCTCCAAACTACCAATAGTCTAATCAGCTGTTAGAGGATGTATTTACAGCAATATTCTAAGCTTTATGTTCATGTCTGGTTTCCTATTCCTTCTGTGATAGTGAGTTACTAACAACTTAACTAGTATCTTAAAATGGCACAGATTTGTTCCTTTACAGTTTAGAAGACCAGAAGAGACTTGGCAGACTAAAATAATTTCCTTGCCTTCTCCATCTCCTAAGACCTAACTTCCTTTTTTGGCTGTTGTTTCTTCCCTGTCTTCAAAGCTAACAGCATAACATCTTCAGTCTTCTATTGTCTTTAAGGCTTCTGCCTTTGCAACCNCCTACAAGGACCCTCTTGATTACATTGGATTTGCCTTGGTAATCCTGGATAATCCCTCCATTTCCAGGTGAGCTAATTAGTGATTTTAATTTCATCTGTTGCCTTCTCTTTTAGGAGGGTAACAAGCACAAGTTCTAGGACTTAGGATGGGGCATCATTTGGGGTCCCCTCTTTGCCTCACCACTGTTGATGTTTCAGTTCAAATCAGCTTGCATGCAAATTTTAAGACGTTTCCAAAAGTCTTAAATTTTAAAAGATTGCTCCTCAATATCACAAAGCTTTCCACAGAAGAAACTGCCAAAGAAGGACAATGATGATGGACTTATCCCTCTGGAACAGTGCGTCCTTTCTATAAGTTGTCTTGGTCAGGTATTTTGTCACAACAGGAAAGTAACCAATGTACTTAGGAAGGCAAATTCCTTTTAGAAGGAAGCAAGGATGCATTACCATAAATTTCCTCTAACATGCCTGGTGTGAAACTGGATTTAGGTTCCCACTGAAGCCAGCAGCAGTTTGAGTGGTTCCTGAGTGAAGCCCATATTGCTTTTTTCCTTACTTCTTTTTTATTATGGTAAAACACATATGAAATTTACCAGTATAAGAGTTTAAAATGTGCAACCAGTTGCATTAAGTACTTTCACAATATTTTGCAACCATCATCAATAGCTGATGCCTGAATCTTTTCTTCATCCCAACAGAAGTATCCCTTTGGCAGTTACTTCCATCACCCTGGCTACTTGGAGGTTCCAATTAGGTTCCTCAACAACCTAGCTTGATTAATGTCAACTTAACTTGCATGGTGCACACTAAGAAGTGATAACCTTGTCAGAATGTCTCTTAGCATGTGTTCTGTGTCCAATGTGTGCTTTCTGATAGCATACATTAAGTCAAACCACACTTTTCATACACATCTGTTCACCCCCCTTCATATTATTGTCACACATTACAGATTTATTTGTTAACACAGATTCATAACTACTGTTTTAGAGTAACCATGCATACATCCAAAAACACATCTTGTCTAGTCAGTCAAACTCATGAGGTACCTCAGGGAGAGTTTCTGTAAGTATCTTTTTTTTTCTGTAAATAGGTCACACTTTCTTGCTCTATGCATGTCTTGAATTTATTGGTGGTGGTTAACACTGGGCTGAATATTTTGTCACACATTTAAAAAGACAGATATGATCAGGAAGGAAAAATATTCAACAGTGTGGTGGTTTGAATGAAAATATCCCCCATTGACTTTGGCATTTGAACACATGGTTCCCAATTGGTGACGCTGTTTGGGGAAGTCTAAAAGAAATGGCCCTGTTGGAAGAAGTATGTCACTGGGAGCTGGCTTTGAGGTTTAAGTCATGTGCCATTCCAAGTTTTCTCTTTGCTTCCTGCTTCTAGTTCAAGATGTGAGTTCTCAGCTTTCAGTTCCAGCCACCAAGGTGCCACTCTGTCATCANGGACTCGTATTCCTCTGGAACTATAAGCCCAAATAAACTCTTTCTTCTATACATTGCTTTGGTCATGGTGTTTATTTTATTTTATTATTTATTTTAGCAATAGAAAAGTAGCTAATACATCCAGACATATGCAGATTGGTTTGGTGCTAAGCTTCTTTTTACTACTTATGCAAACCATTTATANCATTGTTTTGACTTAAATTTATGCTTGCTCTGAGTCTAAAGACCAATCAGAGGTGAAAGCTTGTATTCATGTCACATTTTTCCTTGGCATGCATTCTATCTTCAGAAAGTATTTTCTTTTTCTTTCTTTTAAAAACAAACTCTCCTTTATAATCATTTATTTATTTAATGTATGTGGCTATTTTGCCTACATGCTTGTGTGTGTGCTATGTGCATGTCTGGTGCCTTCAGAGGCCAGAAGAGGACTTCAGATCCTCTGGAACTGGAGTTACAGATGCTTGTGAGCTGCCTTGTGGAAGTTGGGATTGAACTCTGGTCTGCTGAAAGAGCAGCCAGTGCTCTTAACTGCTGAGCTGTCTCTCCAGCCCCCAGCAAATGCTTTCTTATTGTACAAAATAAGTAAAACCACACTGAAATAATATGTTTGATATATTTTTATTATTACAATCTTTTTATAAAGCTATCTTATGGCAGTCACTTTTTAACACTCCCATTCTTCTCTATAAACTTCCTCCCTGGCTTTCTCACCTGGTTACACCTGATTATTTTTTTCCCTCAGTGGCAAAGCTCATTCATTTGGTCTCATTCCTTTCTAAGAACCAAGCAGCCCTGTATTGTGAGTTTGGCAGAACACAGGAAGCCTTTGCTGGATTCTGTGAGAAAAATCTCAATCACATTAAAGCAGTAGAAGACAATTTATTGGGACCAAAGCATGTTCTGTTCTCTCCAGAACCAGAACCCTCATTAAGATATAGGCTGTGGTCTTCAAGAGGGCACAGTCTGAGGAGGGAAAGCTGGGTAATATCACTATGATCTGCCTGTTCAGCCATTTCCACTGTACCTAANTGGTGTCAATCTCTGATTAGATTCCAGAATTTGGAAATGATGGGCTCTAACAGTATTTACCAAGGATTTTGCTGTTCTGGGAAAGGATGGCTCCTGGATGTCCAATTTTGCTGACACCGCAGTGGATGTGTATCCAATAACACCTTATCTACTTTCTAACCTACACTCATGCCCTCAACCTAACAAACAACAAATTCCCGCTGTGTGCTATTAATGATGAAGCTCTAAAAGGAAGCCCTGCAGGCATGCATCACTGTCAACTAGGGGCTTTGTTATCTGCTGCTCTACATGATGCCTGTCTTCTATTCCTAAGTAAATCAATTCTTATTATTGATTTGTTAACATTGGCATCCTCAGCTATCTGATTTATACAGCCCACACATGGTTNCACTGCATTANACTGTGTATAAGAATTTCTCAGGAAGGACCCATAAATCNGGAGGACCCAAGNGTAAAGGTGGACTGGAGAAAGAGTTGATCTTTTCAGACTGCAGCACACATGGGCTGGGCCACTTTTATCCAAATCCCACAAACAAAGGTGGCAAATTGAGCATTAACCCAAAAATATTATTCCTTCCAGGGATGCTCAGGCCCATCAAGTTTTCTGTGGGAGAGATTTTCTGCNACATGAGTGTTGGCTTTTTGTTTATTTTAAAGCAAAACACTTTTCTACATTTCCACATTAAGCTAAATAGTGTTTTCTAGCATAACACTCGAATGCAATGATAAACTGCACAGCTTTCTGATCAAGAACACAAGCCATGGGGAACATAGACTGACAAGTTCAGCACAACTAGTACCCTTTAGGGATCACGTGACTTGGAGAATAACCTCTTTGAGTACAGGCACCATATATTTTGCCTTTTGTTAATCCGTTGGGTGCCCATGCCAGTGGTTCATACTGAGTATCTGCCTAGCAACTTTCCTAAATGCATTGTCTATGTGCCTGGTCTTCATTTGTGAAGGATGAAACTTATATCATAAATGTCTTTATAATTTCTAAAGCATTAGAGGCAGACAGGCTAGTGAATTTAATGCAGTTATTACATGTTCAATAGACCCACTCAAAATATTTCTCTTTTGTCTATGTAACTATTAAATGTGATAAGCAGGGGCATTAAGACTAGTCTGACTTTCAATCCTCCTTTAACAACTCTGTGGCTTGGGGTGAAGTTTAAGATGCACCTCAGGACTGGAGAGATGGCTCAGCAGTTAAGAGCACTGGCTGTTCTTCCAGAGGACCTGGTTTCAATTCTCAGCACCAACATGGCAGCTCACAACTGTCTGTAGTTCCAGTTCCAGGGCATCTGAGATGCACCTCAATCTTTGCTGTAACCTATTGGGTCAGGACTATTGACACCCTGTTCCACAAGTGGAGGCCATTGAGGGATATACCCAAAGTTGTACAACTGATAAGTTATGGACTAAGGATTGACTGACAGGAAAATTAAAATGAAATGATGAAAATAGCAAGTGTTCAACACATAGAAATAGAAGTAGGGATAACAGCAGGCCCTTTACTTGGTGCAGGGTGAACCAGTGAGCAAAGCTTAATGCCATCAGAGAAGATGGGCTTCTGAGCCTAAATGAGATACAAAGAAGTAGAGTGCTGTTCCGGTTCCAAAGGGAGCTCCTGGGCTGACAAGAAGCTTCTCAGGAGATGGCTTTTCAGACAAGCCTTGGAGAATTGTTTTGTTTTTGTTTTCTATCATATTTTATAGAGAAGCACAATGTATTTTCATCAATTCACCCTTCCTCCTCCCATCTCCCCCACATCCCCTTCTCAAATTCATGCCTTTTTCTATTATTATTATTATTATCATTATTATTAATTTGTGTGTGTGTGTGTGTGTGTGTGTGTGTGTGTGTGTATGTATGTGTGTATGTGTGGTGGCTTGAATTAGAAATGTTCCCCCATAGGTTCATATATTTGGATACTTGGTCCACAGTTGGTGGCATTGTTTGGGGAGGCTTATGAAGTGTGACCTTTAAGTGGTTTTTAACAAGGAGGGCTCCAGCAGGGGGAAGCATGGATCTCCCTCACGTAAATGAAATAGATTTTGTGGGTTGACTGGGGGTGGGTGGAGATGGGAACAGGAGGAATCAGATGGGGGAGGGAGGGATGGAGGGAGAGAGTACAAGGAGAGACAACTGAAATTGGGGAATATTTGAGGGGTAATGTGGAAACCTAGTGCAGTGAAAACTTCCTGGAACCTATGAGAGTGACTCTAGTGAGGCCTCCTAGTAATGAAGGATTTGGAGCTTGAACCAGCCATCTTCTGTAACCAGGCAAGGTTTTCAGTGGTTGGACTAGGACGCCAAAGCAATCACAAAATCTTTGACCTACAACCTGTCCTGCCTGCAAGATGTGCTGGGATAGCAATGGCTCAGAGCTTGTGGGAGTGGCCAACCAATGACTGGTCTAACTTGAGGCTCAATGCCAGAGAGGGAGCCCATGACTGACACTGCCAGGATGGCCAGGAACCAGAGGCTGGACAACCCAGAGACCCAGAATAGAAACAAACAGAACTGCTTTTAAAAAAAGTCAGAGATATGATTTCTAATGATATTCTGTTGTAGGCATAGATCGGTGCTTTGCCCAATCATCATCAGAGAAGCTTCCTCTGGCAACTGATGGAAGCAGTTGCAGAGACCCACCGTCAAACATTAGGCAGAGCTTGGAGAACCTATAGAAGGGAAGGAAGGATTGTAGGAGCCAGAGAGGTCGAGGACACCAGGAGAACATGGCCCACAGAATCAAGTAAGCAGGGCTTATAGGGACTCACAGAGCCTGAAGCCACAATCACTAAGCCTACATGGGTCTTCCATAGATTCTCTGAAAATATTTTGTGGTTGTTTAGCTTGGAGGTTTTGTGGGACTCCTAACATTGGGAGTAGTGATGTCTCTGACTCTTTGTTCTTGGGACCCTTTTCCTCCTACTGGGTTGGCTCATCCAGTCTTGATATGAGGGTTGTGCCTAGTTTTACTGTATCTTATGCTGTGTTCAGTTGACATCATTGGGATGCCTGTTCTTTTCTAAAGGGAAGGGAGGAGCAGTGAATCTGGGGAAGAAGAAATTGAGGGGGCACTGAGGATTGAGGGGATGCGAGAATGTGGCTGGGTTGTATTGTATGAGAGAAGAATAAATAAAAAGGAAAAGGAAAGAAAAGTGAGGCCTTGTTGGACAAAGTATAACACTGGAGGTAGGCTTTGAGAGTTTAAAGACTAATGTCATTCCTAGCTCACTCTCTCTGCTTCTGCCTCCTACACACACACACACACACACACACACACACACACACACACACACACACACAAGCATATATATATTAGCATTGCCCATATTCACATGGGTGTAGAATTGACCACTTAGGCTTTTCTCTATAGAAAACTGATCTTCCTCCTTCAGCAGGCGTCAACTACCTGTAACTCTTCAAGTGAGAGTGGGATTTTATGAACCTTTCCCCCATCCACACTGGATTATTGACTGGTGTGGTCTTGTGTAGATAACCATATCCTTGAGAGTTCATGGCCACAATGTCTCTGTCCTGTCCCAAAGACACTATTTCACAGTACTCCTCCTTGTCCTTTGGTGAATACAATGCCTCTGCCTTCTGTTTTGTGTCATTTCCTGAGTCTTGGATATAGGGGCTTGTGGTAGAATATTACTTGAAGATGTATTACATTTGTTTATGCTGTGGCACATTTCTTTAATGATGTAAAGATGTGTTGCATTCTTTTATGTTGCATTTGTTTAACTCTGTGAAGCTGTGTTACTTTGCCTGTGTGTAAAACACCTGATTGGTCTAATAAAGAGTTGANCAACCAATAGCCAGGCAGGAGAAAGGATAGGCAGGGCTGCCAGGCGGAGAGAATAAATAGAGAAGAAGCAGGAAAGGAAAAAGAAGCAAGAAGAAAAGGAGAGGAGACCCTAGGGGCCAGCCACGCAGCTACACAGCATGCCATGTATTAAGAAGTAAAGAAAGGTATATAGAATAGTGAAAGATAAGAAAATAAGAAAAGCTGTAATTTATTTAGAAGCTGGATGGCAGGGCCATAAAGAGCAAAGAGTAAAGAATAAAAAACAACCAACAATAGGGGCTGTACTATAGATTATAGAGGTCCTATTTGGAAATGGGCACTACACTGTCACATAGTCTTTGTACTTTGACTAGTTCTGGTTCTCTGTAATAGTCTTCACCTGCTGCAAAGTGAAGTGTCTTTGATGAGCAGGGAGAACTACATTTATCTGTGAGCAAAAGGGTAAGTATTTAGAAGGCAGTTGGATACTATGACAATTTAGCAAAATGGTTCCAGTAGGTTCTCCTCTAGGGTCTATGACCATCCATGGGTTCCTTCCACTTGAATAGGCCTTACTTAAGTCCAAACAGACAGCTCTTGGTTACCACCAGAGATATTTGTGTCATTCATGTATTGTTAGGCATATCTTGCCAGGTCAATCATTATTGTAGCTTACTAGATTCACATCTGGGTAGGATTGTTGATGATTTTTCTCCCCTGGCAGCCTGCACTGCACCTTCTGACACCATGAGTGCTAGCCACCAGGGAAGAAGCCTCCAGAGCAGTACCAGCTTGATTTCTCCTTGGAGGATTTTTGACATGTGAGTAGAAGGGGACTTAGGCAGAGAACTATTAGGAGATAGGAAAAGGCACCACANAGATACAGAATGNTGGCCTGCCTCTTCATTAGGGTGTAGCTTTTAGTTTGGCAATGGTAGGAAATCATGCTGAGAAGACAGTGTAAGATTGTACTGTGGAGCCATATCAAGGTGAGGAGTTGGATTTCATCCTACAGGTCTTATGTGGATATATCATTTTGGGTGTTTCCAAGGAACAGCCTGCCTTTGCAAAGTTGGNCCTACTGCAGTGCTTGGCCCAGATTTCCTCTAACCTAATAGGTGTTAGGTAGAAAGTGGCTGCCAGATTCTCCAGCAGNCGCAGGACCTCGGAGCAGAACAGCTGCTCCTCAGAGTGCTCCAAGGGCTCCCCAGCTGACTCTTTAACACCAGCATCACTTGATAGNGCTTGCCACCTGCTGGAAAGTCCCAGAGTCAGGTTGTTGCTTTCTCCCCCTCTGTCCTACTGTCACTCCACAGGCCACTTGGCTTTGTAGAACCATTTTCAAAATGTTTATAATATCTTACTATGTTCTGTTCCATCTGCTCCTCGCTCATCGTGGCCTGGCTGCTTCACAAGGCCTGGAAGTCAGGATAACAATGCCAGGAAAGGTTCAAAATGNGGCTTAACTCTTTTTCTTGTACTCACGTCATAGTTTTGGTCAACTCGACACAACTTTTCTTTTGTTTTGGGAAGAGAAAATTTTAATTGGGGTATTATCTCCATGAGATTGACCTGTGGGGATGTCTGTGGGGTATTTTCTCTATTGTTCATTGATGTAGGAAGGTCCAGCCTGATGTGGGCTGTACCATCCCTGGGCAGGTGGGACTAGGCTGTATAAGAAAGGAAGCTGAGCAAGTTGGGGAAGTAAGAAAGGAAACTGCTCTCCATGGCCACTGCTTCAGTTTCTGACTCCAGATTTCTTCTCAAATTCCTGCCTTGGTTTCCTTCGATGATGGATTGTAAACTCTAAGTCAAATAAACCCTTTCCTTTCCAATTGTTCTTGTAGTTTTGACAACAAACTACAGTTATCTACACTGCCATAGGTAACTCAATGAAAATGCTAATACTCTATGAAAAAAAGTTATACAAACCAATTTCCCACATACTAACATGACGGTGATAACACATGAATACAAAGAAGCATGTTATACACATGCATGTATACTTCTAAACACAGATACACATTGGAATTTAAAATAATCCCCCTACAGGTGTATTTTCCTAAAATTCTGTGAAAATGAACTTGTATGTATATTTTCTTAATAAATGCCAATATAAAATTTTTTTAGTTTTGTTGTTGTTGTTTGTTTTCAAGACAGTGTTTCTCTGTGTATTTCTGGCTGTCNTGGAACTCATTCTGTAGACCAGGCTGGCCTCAAACTCAGAGATCTGNCTGCCTCTGCCTCCTGAGTTCTGGGATTAAAAGCATGTGCCATCACCATCTGGCTCAATATAAAATTTTTAATGAAAACTATTCTCATTCAAGAGATGCAAAGCACGTTTGCAATTTAGATCATGGAGGATATACGAATGAAAATGATGAGTTTGGGGACAAGTTTTTGAATTTTGTAGAGACTTGATAGGGACACATTTATCATTATAGTTTAAGAACTGATTAAATAAAATTATCTAATTGAAGTTTTCAAATATCAATTTTGTATTTTCATATAAAGAAATATTATTTTTATTACAATATCAGGCCATGTTGCAATATTGGTTAATGTATATGTTTTCCCAACCTTACTAATTTTATTTAAACATTTTCATATATTTCACCTGGTGCCTGTGGAGGCTCCATGTTGTTTGCCCACACAGNGACCAAAAACTTGAAGGAAAAAAAGATTTTATTCTGCAAAAAGTAAACCTGTATGTTTTACAGCTGTGACAAGAGCTCCGCTTAGTGGCTTTGCTCAGGATTGTCATGTTTACTGGATTAATGTTGGCTGAGGCCTTTCACTGAGGCTGTGGCATCAATCCTTTATACCAACCTGNAAAAAACTGAAAGGTTTACACAGTTCACAAAGTAAGTATTGATAACCACAGCAACCTAGAGTGACTGTACAGCTGTTACCTATCTTAAATCATGTTGCTTTACTTGGGAAAGAAATAGTTTATATCTACAACTGCTCAGGTGAAGAAATGAGTAGGTGAACACAACCAGATGTGGGCCTGATATTTCTGAAATTGCTCTAACAGATTTTTTAAAAAGTCATAGGGAAGGATGGTTGCAAGATTATAAAAAGAATATACACATACTGGCCATTTATTCTTTAAAAAATTAATATATTATGCATATGCATGTGTGTATTTACATATATATGTATGCATGTATGTATATTTACAGTGGTGGAGCTGGACTCAAGCCCTCACATATGCTAGACAAATGCTCTATTACTTGTCTACAACTTGCCCCATTACACCTGAGCCCTGAACACATTCTTGAGGGTAGGCTGAATGTAGTACAGGGCTACTTTTAAAAATTACATTCAANTAGAATTAAACATAAAATCCCTATGCTAATGTTTATAGCTTAGAGCAGTATTGCATGTATTATACATTCTAGTGCATTTGTTCTGACAGCAACGCATTTGGTGAAGAAGTTACACTGCTGCAGTTATCAGACAAACACTGCCTGTTCTCTTCACTCTCTTCCCAGGACCTTGGCTAGCTCCTCCTGGGACATCTCTGAACCACTCAGCCAACGGCTCATTACTACTGAATGCAACACCAATTTAAAGCTTCACGCTGGCTTGTGGGTTTGTGGCTACAGAATGCTATTTTACTACATTTGCCACAACTTACAGCCCTCCCCCCTTCTAGTATCTGTCCTTGAGCAATGAAATCGTTTTGTAAGTTGAGTAGCCACAGACTTTAGCTGGGAGTTTGTGTTGTAAGCAATGAAAGGGAATGTTACACCTTTCAGTGTACACCCTCTATGGTGNTTCCTTGTTTCTGTCCTTACAAACACTAATTATAGTTTGTGACATCAACCCATATGTCTCTTAGAGAACTTGTAACCACATTCTTGCCTCCAATTATTTATTTTCTTTTTTCTCCTGCTCCTTTGTTTTTTTGAGACTGAGTTTCTTTGGGTGTGTAGACCTGGTCATGCTGGAACTCGCTCNGTAGACCAGGCTGGCCTCAAACTCAGAGATTCACCTGCCTCTTCCTCCCAAGTGCTGGGATTAAAGGAATGGGCCACCACTGCCCAGCTCCAATTATTTCTTAATAGTAGTTCATGCAGTGCAAATGTGTCTCTGAAATAAAGTCTTCAGTGATTAATTCACCTGTGTCCTGCAATTCAATGAACATATTTCCATATGTCCTATTACCAACTACATCTCCTCTTTAATTATGACCCATTATGCTGTGTACATAACATACTAGATGTGTATATAGTTTACTAAGCATTACTGCTTTGAAACCTGTTGGCTTATTACCACTTACAAAGAACACACTCTTCCTCACTCACCAATATCTGAACAAATTTATGACTTAATTGGTACATATGGGATGCTAAATGTAAACTAAACAAACACTGTAAAATATAACGCCATCTTAGGGTTATCTTTATGTACCCACTGTGATTAATTCAGATAACTATTTTTCACATAGGAAACAGTTCTGAGCAACTACTATAACAGACTCATTTTCTATTAGCGTGGTGTGAACACAAGAGCAGTGTCTGTCCAGAGATCAGGATGAGGGAAAGGGCACATCATGTTTACCACACACAAATGCACATGGCAGAAAGAGTCACCAGTTTCTTTTTTTGTTATTACATTTTCTTCTTATATTTTGCCCAGTGTTCTCCCAAGGTATCAGCTACAATCTAATCCAAGGACATTTCCCCAGTTCTGGGGCCCAAACATGAGTGTTGCAGCCTTGTCAAAGTGCAGATGCTGGGCNGGAGGCTAGGTGGGGCTCAGGAATCAGCATTTCTACCAGTGCCTAGGAATTGCTGATGCCTCTGGGTCGCAGTGGTTCACAGCTCAAGGACCTCTGGGCTCCCAGATCTTTCCNTTATCTCCAAGGCAAACTCCACGCTGTCTACATGCATGTCATTTTTTCATAAATATTCATGTGCCTGTGCTGGTAGTTAGTGTGTACTGGATTGTGTCATTTAGCATATAATTTATTTTTCTGTCACCCTCCTCCCCAGAAACAGAGCATGACTGACATTCTAGTAGTATGCATGCTTAAAGTGTTGCTCAACAAGTACTTGTGAGTATCCTATTCAGTATTTGATAAAAAGCTTGGGTTGCACCCAAGTGGAGGGCTGGGGGCAAGGTTCTAAAGCCTGCATGTTGACAACTCTATATGCTATTCTTTTGCATATTGAACACAGAGGACATCCTAGAAACACCATCTCAGGCATCAGGGAGATGTAAAATTCTCTCCAGGAATATACAATGCTCCTAGAATAACACAAGGTTAGGTATCTGGGGAGTGGGGGCAAAAGCTAGCACGTGCAAATGAGGTCTTTTTCTTCTGCTCTTAAGGGTTCTGAATGAGGTGTTTGGATGTTCTAGTTCATAAGCATCATGACTTCTCCCAGCTCTAGCCACAGTCACAAGAGATGAGAATCAGTTGCCTGCATTTAATGAATGACAGCGACATAGCAGACAGACAGGACATTTATTATAGGATATTTGGGCTTGGAATCAGAGCTGTTCTCTCCAGGGGAGAAAATCTCAGAGGAGAGAAGTAAACACCAGCCCAGCTACAAACTCTTTTGTCTGCAGTGGTGACCTGCCTGCATGATATGCTAGTGCAATAGTGGCATAAAAGTTGTGGGAGTAACCAACTACTGTCTGAATGGATTTAAGACCCACTCGGTGGGATGAAACCCATGCCCAACACTGCTCCAGTGGCCAAGAACCTGAGGTTAGATACATCATGGACCTAGGGGAAATCCAAATACTATTACTCTGCTAAAGGAACATAGCAATGTAATGACTCCTAATGACATTCTATTATAGTCATAGCTTAGTGCCTTGTTCAGTCACCATTGGAGAAGCTTCCTCCTGCAGGAAATGGAAACAAATATAGAGACTACAATTGGACAATGTGGGGAGAGGATGAGGGAGAGAGAGAGAGAGAAAGAGACAGAAAGACAGACCTTGGAATACTTAATCCTAAATGAGATATCTCCTTCAAACCCCTCCCATCAGGGCTCAGGGAACTCTGTGGAAGAGAAGGTGGAAAGATTGAAAGAGCCAGAGGGTATGGAGGACATCAAGGAAATGAGGCTTTCTAAATACAGCAGAATCAATGCACATATGAATTCACAGAGACTTTGACAGCATGCACAGGGCCTGCACAGGTTCAAGCTAGACAAAGTCCCAACTCTGAGCAAAAAGTAGACATAATCTCCATCCCTAACCCAGAAGCTATCTTCAATTGATAACCTCTTGCAAAGGAAAAATTAGTTTTCTCCAGTGGAGTTTCACTGGGTATACAAACTACACTCAAGGGCAGACCCCATGCCTAACAGTAGGTAGC
>LZPO01008161.1:47871-62279 GCA_001675575.1 Neotoma lepida | reverse complement strand
TATCAAAATGACAAGCAAGATGTGACTGCAGGTGCGTAATTGCAAGATTATTTTGGGTACCATCAACAGCTTTCTAGTTAGATTCAAGGCCTGCTCTACATGAGGGAATTCCTGTCTGCTATTGCAAACCAAGACAAAAACTTATGGTTGGGGGATTATAGACAACACTGGGAAAGCAACTTATACATTTGTTTAGTGGATGTGTTATGCCTGTCCACTTGTCTTCTGAACATTTGTGTCTAAATCTATAGATCACAGATACAATTTGTCTTGGAGGGAAACTGTTTGCAAATGATGATGTACCCCACAGAAACATTATCACTGACGTAGCTCCTGAGAACAAGTGACTGATGCTGTGGCATAGTGGCCTAAGCTTAGCCTTTAGCCTTAAATGGGCATCTTTATTATCCCCTTCAAGGCTTAGGAAATGTTTCAAAAGACAGGGAAAGAAAAAATGTAAGAGCTGAAGTGTTGTGTAATAATTTCCTCCATGATGAAACATTTTATGCTGGAGGGAAGCTCAATAAGACTCAGAAACCAAATAACTCATAAGTCTCAGGAAGTCCCTGAAACTGACCATATTTTCAGGATGGTCCCTCCTCAAGTTATATAAGCAATAAAGACTGATAAAGAAACTCAAAACAACCAAGTTGCCTCAAAGAGAATCTTCAGCTGCCTCAAAGAGAATCTCCAGCCTCCAGCTACCTAAAAGTCATGCAGAGAAGCCCAGAGTTTCAGCATTCAGTGATAATACTGTCTTTGACTCACTAAGGCTACTGTAAGTAACATTTACCTATATTTTTGTAAGGAACAGCAATAAACTTATTGGTAAACCACATTGGACTTCAGTGATATTGTTACTTTGATGGTCTGTTGTGGGTACCCTATTTGGAGTGAGTAGACACTTGCAAGGTCTCCACAGGAAAGTCTCACATAACCTTTGGCATTCCTCATTGGAAAAATGGATTTAGTGTCTACAGAGGGTTCTTGGGGAAATTAGCAAGACTATAATATAAGGAGTAAAGGCTTAGAACTAGTGGAAGAATAGAGAGTGAAATTTCAGGTCCTTTGGAAAGGAATGTAGAGTATGGTTTGTCTTCTGTATCTGAGGGTTCTGCATTGAAAGATTCAACCAACCTCACATGTAAAATATCTTTTAAAAATTGCAAAAAATTAACTATTTACACAGCATCTACATTGCATTTGGTATTATAAGTAATNTAGAGATGATTTGAAATACACAGGAGGATGAGTCTAGGTTGTATACAGATATTAATACTTCACCAATTTAGCAAGGGCCTGGAACATTTGCAGATTTGGGTGTTTGTGGCAGACCCTGGAACCCATACCTCATGGGTACTATGCTGGCTAAGTAACAGTATTTTGTTGTTTTTGTTTTGTTAAGACCTTAAAATATGTTGGGAAGAATATTGAAATTATTTGTGAGGGGAAAGGTTTTTATTATTATTAGATACAAATACTAACTGGATGAATACAACAGATCCCAGAGGCCAGAGACTTAGATGAGAGAAGGGGATTCTGATGGTACCACGGGTACCTAAATAATAGGGTATGCTAGAAAGCCTGGTCCTGGGAGTTGAAGGTTCCTAGGTTGCCACTGAGCTGTATAGTGAGTGACATCCTGTGTACTAAGGGCAACACAGAAAACCACACCATGTTTCTCACCAATTGTAGTCATTTCTTAGAATCCCAAGGCATCTCTTTTTGTGGGATAGTGATTATTAAAGCAATACATTTAATTTTTATAATTGATGTGTGTATCAAACAAATACAGCTGTAAAAATAGCCTCATTATCAGTTNTCTTTTTTGTTTATTTATTTATTTGTTTGTTTTTACATACTTACCACAGTTCCCTCTCCCTTCTTTCATCCACCTTTCCTCTTCCTGCCCCCCCCATCCACTACTCTTCCTCTGTTTCTCTCAGAAAAGGGCAGACCTCCTATGGATATCAGGCAGCCAAGGTATATCAAGTTTCCACAAGACTAGGCACTTCTCCTTCTATTAAAGTTGGATGAGGCAATCTGATAGGAGGAAAGGGTCCCAAAAGCAAGCAACAGAGTCAGAGACAGCCCCTGCTCCCACTGTTAGGAGTCCCACAAGAAGACCAAGTTACACATCTGTAACATACATGCAGAGGGCCTATGTCAGTCCTAACAACTCCCTGGTTGTTGGTTCAGTCTCTGTGAGCCCCTCTGGAGTCCTTGACTCCATTGGCTCCTACAATCCTTCCTGCCACCCCTTCCGCAGAATTCCCCAAGCTCTGTTTAATGTTTGGCTGTAGGTCTCTGCCTCAGTTTCCATCAGTTGCTGGGTGAAGGCTCTCTGCTGACAGTTGGGCTAGGCACCAATCTATGAGTATAGCAGAATATCATTAGGAATCATTTCATTGACTTTTTTTCCCCAGTCATGTTTTGTTCTATCCTAGGCCTCTGGGCTGTCCAGCCTCTGGGTCCTGGCCCTCAGTGGTAAGCTCCCTCTCATGATATGGGCCTAAAGCTGGGCTGGTCATTGGTTGGTCATTCCCCCAATTTTTGCACCACCTTTACCCCAGCACATCTTGTAGGTGGAGCAAATTATAGGTTAAAGTTTCTGTGGCTGGGTTGGTGTCCCAATAGCTCCACTGGAAGTCTTTCCTGGTTACAGGAGAGGCCAGTTCAGGTTTCATATCCACCATTGCTAGGAGTCTTAGCTAGGGTCACTCTCATAGATTGCTAGGAGTTTCCATTGGACTAGATTTCTAGCTGATCAGAGAGTTGCCCCCAAATTCCAACTGTCTCTCCCAGTACTCTCTTCCTTCATCCTTTCCCTAACCTGGTCCCTCCTATTCCTATCTCCACCCTCCCATCAAGACCCTTTCCCCCATGCAACAATGATGTCTATTGTATTTCCCCTTCACAGTGAGATTCATGCATCTCTCCCTTGAGCCCTCCTGTTATTTAGCTTCTCTAGGTCTGTGGATTGTAGCATGGTTATTCTTTACTTTATGGGTATCTACTTATAATATCTACTTATAAGATAGATACCATGATTGTCTTTCTGGGCCTGGGTTGCCTCACTCAGAAGGATCTTTTCTAGTTTTTTTTCCATTTGCCAGCATATTTCTTGATGTCATTGTGTTTAACAGCTGAGTAACACTCCATTGTGTAAATATACTATATTTTCTATATCNGTAGTTTTGGTTGAGGGACATCTAGTTGATTTCCAGTTTCTGGCTATTACAAATAAAGTTGCTATGAACATGGTTGAGCAAGTGTCCTCATGGTATGGTAGAACTTCCTTTGGGTACATGCTCAATAGTGATGGAGTTGGGTCTTGAGTTAGATCAATTCCCAAATTTCAGATAAACTGCCATATTGATTTCTAAAGTTGCTGTAGAAGTTTGCACTCCCACCAGCTGTGGAGGAAAGTTCCCCTTGCTCTACATCATTGCCAGCAGGAGCTGTCATTTGTGTTTTTNATTATAGCCATTCTGACAGGTGTAAGATAGAATCTCTGTGTCATTTTCATTTGCATTTCCCTAATGGCTAAGGATGTAGAACATTTCTTTAAGTGATTATCAGCCATTTGAGATTTTTCTGTTGTGTCAATAGCAGTTCTTAACCACTAAGAAAATGAAGGATTATCACAGCATTCCAAAGAATGCATTGTGTTATTAGTAGCTCATGTCAAAAATCCCACAGTCACTAATGTTTCAGTATCAGTTAAGCTTGCAGTTTAAGGTCAACATATATTAGTAAATTAAAAATGCTGTAGAAGTTGAGTATGGAGGTCACATGCCTGTAATGCTAGAACTCAGAAAGCAGAGGCAGGAGNAGTTTAAATTCAAGGTCAACCTATGTTATATAGTGAAACTCTGTTTAAAAAAATCAAAACCAAACAACTGAAAATTCTACAAAATCTGTCAATCAGTTCATCTACTTAATGTCATTTAAGCAGTGCTTCCCAGATTTATCTGTCATAGGCCTTGCTCAGAGAAACATGGATCTGCAAATGAGAGAATACTCCAGGTGGTTATGTACTATGGGTTCCTGCATACCATTTGCCTAGAGTAGGCACTAAACACTTGGGGTTGTGCTTCTTTGAACACGTTTTAGTAGTGAAAACATGACATTGAACTAACAAATGCAGCTAGTGCTGTAGTGGAGATCATATTCTGTTGGAGAAGCCTGTGTGCATGTGGGGACCCTTCCACTGTGGGGAAAAGAGCCTGATGATGAGGGAGTGAGTTGCCAGAACTTCTGTGAACAGCCTTCCAGGTAGTGAGCTGATCTTGAAGAGATGGAGCCTGCTGACTAGCTCCAGAAGTAGCTGTGAGGGGGAGTGAGCAGAGGAAAAGGAAGGAGGCACAGAGTAGCTGGCACAAGACAAACAGAAGTCTCTAACCCTCTNAGCTATAGTTCGGAGCTGAAGGATGTTAGGGTGGGTCTTTATTTACAAAGGGTCCTCTGGTAAATATGGGATGAATCACAGTGAGGAAAGCTGAGGACAGCTAGGAGGCTTCTGCCCAAACCAGGTGAGGGGCAAATGGCTGGGTCCAGGCTGGTGACAGCAGAGATAGTAAAAAGGAACTGGGTTTGGTTGTACTTTAAAGTTGAGCTGATGGAGTTTGCTGATGCATTGGGCATGGAGATATGTTGGGATCATGGATCCAGATAGACCACAAATGCTGTGAAGTCACAGGAGCTGTCCTCCATAGTTGACAGGGGACAATGTGGCACAACTGATGTGGAAGAAGTCAGAGTCTTTCAGGACTCAGGACAGTCCTACTATATTGCCCAGCAATCACAATCTTGGGTTTTCACAAGTTGAAAACATGTCATCATGGAGAACCACACATGGATGTCTTTTTGCAGCTTTTATCTTAATTGCTAATGCTCTTCAGCTGGGAATAGAGAAATAAGCTCTTTGTATCCAGAAGCTGGAAAGAATAAGAACTGAAGAATGAAAATACAGAAGAAAAATCTATTGTGAGGTCCATGAAGGGAATCTGCAAAGGTATGATATGAAACCAAATATATAATCTTCTAGAAAAGGCAGATTATTAGCTCCCATGGTTCAGCAGGAAGGAGGGGTGGGTAGAAACACCTGGAGAACTTTGAGGGCAGTGAAGCTAGACCATATGTAAGATGGTGGTTGACTCATATCATTTCACACTTGTCCTATCTCACTGGATATATGACACAAAGGACACCCACATGTGAACTACACACTTTGTGCTTTTATGTGTCCTGTATAGTCCACACAACTTGTTAAGTCAATATATGTTAGTCAAAATGAATGTCACACTCAGGTGGGGAGTATTGACAGTAAGGGAGGCTGAGCATATATGAGAAATCTCTTGGTTCTGAAAAACAAAGTCTAAATGTAAGATGCATAGTAATAATAATAATAATAATAATATAATAATAATAATAATAAACATTATTAGAAGGGAGATATTGTTCTGTATGCTGTGAATATGTGTTGCTCTGATTAATTAATAAATAAAATGCTGATTGGCCAGTAGCCAGGCAGGAAGTATAGGCGGGATAATCAAACAAGGAGAATTCTGGGAAGAGGAAGACTGAGTGAGGAGACGCCAGCCACCGCGGAAGGAACAACATGCCTGTAGACCTGTCTCTTATACACATCTAGATGTGTATAAGAGACAGGTAATATGCCTGAGCTAATGGCCAAGCAGTTGTGATTAATATAAGCTTTTGAGTTATTAATTTATAAGTGGCTGCGGGACCGCGTGGGGCCTGGTGGGACCCAGACAAAACATTCACCTACAGTTAAATTGAATTTGTACCTGCCTCTGTGCATGTTTAAGCACAACCTACATTTTTTTCCACACAGACAGTGAAATGTAACCTTACTTGATGTGTAAAGAGTACTGTCATAAGGATCAGCCAAGTCTCAGCCAGACACAATGAGCCTACCTTAAAAAACCATGTTCAAGTTACAGTTGCACCATAACCATCATGGCCAACTCATCCTCATTAGTTAGTTTGTGTCACTGCTTTCTTCTCACTATAAATATGATACATGCTTATGGGGTGGGACCTTCTGAATCATTTTTGGTTCTGACTGCTGCCAAATTCTAGAATTGTGCATAAAGATCTGTGAAACTAGATTTGGTATTGTTTTCTCACTAGATGGAAGCATATTTAGGAAAGGAAACAACTGCTATCCAAATAATTATCCACAACTAAATAGTGCATATCAATCAAAACTACAATCTAAGACATGGATATTGGGAAAGGAAAAGAGTGTGTTAAATGTCAGGTTCCTGCACTGCCTGAACCTCGGTGCAACGAACGCAGGGCTGAGAGAATGGGGGAAACNTATCTCCCCGAGCAAACATCCGTGAAGCTTGGTTTGGTGCACAACCGAAGCAGGTGTGAATAATTCATCTTTTGTTTTAGTCCTGAATGTAGTCTAGGAATCAGCTTTTTGCAAAGCCTTTTCTCACTTACTGTGAAAATTGTGGCCAGGTGCCCTCAATCTAAGTCATTAAAAACCTCCAGGGCAGCAAAAGCCCCTCCTTGAAAAACAATGACAAGCTTGTTTGCAAAGAGAGCCAGGAGAGGAGGATACACTAAACTGCCTTTGCAAGGTGGATTTTCCGGGTTTTCACCAGGAAAGGAAGTTAGGTACTCCAGTTACATGGCCTTTCACTGGGTACACTGGCCAGTGGTCAGTCCCTCCTGGTCTGGGAAATGGCTGGTTTAGTCAGAGAGGGAGCTGGAGGTGGGTGCCGGGAGTAGGTGCCCCTGCTCAGGGTACAAAGTGCCTTTGATGTCCCTTTAGGCAGCATGGAGATTAGTGCTCCAGCACTGCCTAGCCATTTCCTTAGACAATGTGGCTTTACTTGTCTGCAGGCTCTTCAGAGCTGAATTTTTACCTAAGCAAATGAAGCCATCTGTCTACTAGAAAGTTTTCCTTTGTTCTGCAGTGCAGTGGCTTCTTAGGCAAATGAGTTAAGTGTTCAGCTGCTTCAGGAGAAACAAGAAACCCTGCTTTCTCTCCCTTCCTCCCTCCTCCCCTCTTCCTTTCCCTCTTCTCATTCTCTTCTTCTCTTTTCATTTTTATCTTTAAAAGCAATAACTAATTTACAACTGAAAGGTAAAGACAAGTCTATAGGGCTTAAGTTGAGCAGACTTATTATTAAAGAACAGAGCTAGGATTTCAGGCCTCATTTTAAAATATTTTTTTGCTCAAATATTTTGTTTTGGTTGGCTCTTTCAAATATTAAAGTGTTGTACAATTTAAAAATATTAAGAAAAGCCTTTTTGTTGTGTCTCTTTTATTCTCTGTTCCCTACTCGCTTCACTGGGGGAATCTAGTCTAATTCCGGCTCTATATCTGAGCTACACTCCTAGCTCAAACCTATTTAAAAACTTATCTATCCATAACTTTACAAACCAACACAATGACAATTAAGCATATAAGTAGTAGTTTCTGTGCTTTGCCTGGCACACATTCTGTCCCAAGAATAATACATGATGAAATGATGAGAACCTGACCTGAGGGTCCCCATGCAGAGCCCATGTCATTTGTATCCTAGTGGTTCCGTTGTTAGGTCCAATACTCCACCAAAAAATGGCAGATCCACTGACTGGTGCAAAATTGAATCTAGGTCCAGCTCTTCCTGGCTTCTAGGGGGATTTCTGGCAGTTAGATAAAAGCCAGCATTCCCTTGTAAAGTAGGTTCTGGTCTGCCAAATGGAGTCAATTCCTTTACCTCTGGTAAAAGGGACATATGTCTCTCCAATTAGCGTTTCAAAATCCATGCTAGCATCCTAGCCTAGCCCCTCTCACCTCCCACATCCAAATATCCCTCCTGCTCCCAGGCTTCGCTCCTCACAGCTCCTCATCCTTTTTATAACCCAGCTATTCTCTAGGCTCCTGCTTGTGCTGTCCTCATTCTGCTCTCTTGACTCTCTGCTATTCTCCCCTCTCTAGCAAGCCCTGGCCNTGTCTAGTCCACTTCTTTCTTTCTCTGCTCTGTTCTTTTCCTCAGACCTACAACCAAACCTTTCCATACCAACTAGTGGCCATGTTGTCAATATGTACTTTTCTAAGTTGAATGGAGGAGGCAGTGGCCAAATGAAAAGCAAGACTGTTTCTATTTTCCAATTAAAATTAGCCCTAGATAAATGTTGGTTAGAAACTTACCTATATCTAAAGAAAAACTCAGAGAAATGCAATCTTCAGTGTTGTTATTAGTTTATTTTTATGATACAAACATGAGCTGTAATATTAGCGCTCACAACTGTAGAACAATTATCTAGAAAAATATTGCTACTAAAATGTCTTTTGCCAGGTGCAGTTGCACACTCCTGTAATTCCAGCACTCTGAAGGTAGAGGCAGCAGGACTGAAAGTCCAAGGCTGATCTGGGCTGCCNGGCAAAGACTCTGACCTTTCTCCCAAATAGATTACTCCTGGACACACCACATTTAATTAGTTGCTTAAGATTTTAGATGTCTAATCTCTATCAACTGAAAGTGACAGAAGCAATTTGACAATATTTTTCTAAAATTATTTAAACTTTGTCATCTTTCTAAGAGAAAGAATATTCAATTAAAAATAAAAACATTTTAAAAGTATTTTTAATGAGATATTTTGAATTCACCCACAAATCCTCATTCTAAAGTTTATTTATAGTGTGTGTGTGTGTGTGTGTGTGTGTGTGTATCTGTGTACATATGTGTGCAGGTATTTGTGAAAGCCAGAGGACAACATCAGGTGTTTGTCAGATGTCACCCACAATGCTTTTGTTTTGGGTAAGGACTTTTCATTGGGCTGGAACTTGATAAACAGACTAGGAAAGCTAGCTGTCTAGGGAGGCCCAAGGATCTGCCTGTTTCTGTCTATTCAATGCTGAGATTATAAGTGTGTATCAACACACTCAGCTTTCTAAGTAAGTTCTGTGGATTGAACTCAAGCACTTCACCAACACAGCTATCTTTCCAACCCCATGTTAACAGTTTCATATGTTGGATATGAAAAAATTACTGCTTAGACAGAATGCTTTTCTACTTTATTAATATTTGTGAGTTTTTATGAGTTGTATTTTGTATTTTTGAGTTTGCTATTGAATATTGAATGATTTACTATTGAATGTTCTTCCTTCTGCCTAAGTGTATTTTGGTATAATTTAAATCTATTTGATCTTATTCTCTACTCTGAAAATACCTGTATGGCAGATAGAGAGTAGGTTGAGGTAGGGATGGAGTTAAGCAGCAGAGTGCCTGCCCAGCACATGTAGAGCTCTGAGTTTGATCTTCAGCACTTGAAAGGAAAAAGGATGTATGATTTACCAAACATTTTGCATGTGAATCATACTCTCTAAGTGAGTTACATGCTCACATTACCTGTAGTTACAGGAGGAGAGTTGAAATGTGGGGGGCAGGGGCCTAGAAAATCATGATAAGAGATTATGAGATTGAGTCAAACAGCTAACAGAGTCAAAATGGGTGAAATTTTGTAACCTGGAGCTACGGCCTATGCTCCTTCCTGTCATTTAAATCTTGTTGTGAGTGCAGTCTCATGGAACATTCAGCAAGCTGACTCTTCAGCTCTCATGCAATCACAGAAGCTGCATTGCACTCTGACACTACCAGGTCACACTCCTTATCTATGTGATCATTTGTTGCACAAGTATGTGTTGCCCAAACACAAGAAGCACTTTTTCTGCAGCTCTTCCCTTCAATGAGAAATTGCCTTGGACTGTAGAGTGTGACAATACAGCATCTTAACAATTTCAGGAAGGTAAGAAATAGATTACAGTTAATTAGCTAAATGGGCTAGTGATAGTTTTACCAAGTTTATCCAAATGGTAAAATATTCTGCATTATACCACATCAGATGTATTCTTTCAAGTTTAACTTGTTTAGCTACTCTTATGTTAGCTTCTATATGTCCTTAAAATTTGTACCATTTAAAGATATCTTTATTAAATTAGTCATTTTAGAATTCTCTTGAATTAAAAAAAATGCTAAATGCTCCATTAAAATTTTAAAATTATATTAATTAATAATTTACTTAATGTGTGTATTTTGTCTGCATGTATACCTGTGCACCATGTGCATCTGGTGCTTGTGGAGGTAAGAAGAGGATGTTGGATCCCCCTGGAACTGTAGTTACATATGACTGTGACCCAGCATGTGGTTGCTGGGTCCTCTGGAAGAGTGGCTGGTGCTATCTCCACAGCCCTGATAAAGGCTCCTTTTAACCATTGCNTTTAGCATTTGTTTCACTGCTTACACTGGAATTCTCCTTCCCAACCACAGAACTGTAGGGTGACTATGTGCATGGAAAGCAATGCAAAGCTGCTCATGCAAATCTCCATGGAACTTCAGGAGTTCTGCTCTCCTGCTTTGACTGCCCGTTTGGATTTTTCTTTTTCCTTGCTCTGGTTTCCTAGTGCACTTGGTCCAAGCTTTTGGCTCACTTTAAACAGTCACTCCTCAATTCTAAAATAACAATTCAGTCATACACTGAACAATTCCAACCTGATAGATGCTTCCAAAGATACTCTAGACAGCATTCAGAATTTTAAACCACATTTCAAACAAAGTTTATTAGGCTTTGAACTAATTTGAATTCTGACAAGAAGCTATAAAAGTTAAACTTTATAGTTTTACATTCTATTACTTTTCTGATTGTTGCTTGAAACACCTGTAAGATAGTTTAATGAAAAAATCCTAATCCAGATATTCTGAAACAGAATCCTTTTGTTTTGATTCCTGTTCCCTTTGCTCCTGGAACATCAGAGTGCTGGCATTTAGTTACAGGCATGAATGCTGCCCACTGTTAGTACCAAACTGCTGGATATTAAAGATGGCCATGAACACCCATCCCAAAGTTTTAGAATACCTTGCTATTATTCTTCCCCAGACTTCATGAACAGAAAATATTCTGAAATTGTGACTGAATAGATAGGAAAATGTACCACTGTATTTTTGTCCAACAAATTCTTGCTTCTAGATAAGAATATGCCAGCACATGACTAAAATCATTGATGGNTTTGTTCCTACTGCCAGTTTCTTGGAAACTATATATTTTAAATGTTGCTTGACATTGACAGCTATCTTGAACAGCATGGGATCTCACAAGCTGCTCCCAGGATTTCCATACATTCCAGCTTGTTTGTTATCATCATTGAGTCAAAATCTCTAAGAACTACCTAAACATGAATGTGACACAACTTTGATAGTGTTCTGGAAAAGCATGTCTTAGATTCTTTACTAAACATTCAGTTAATATCACTAGAGACAGAGATAAATATTTGCCACTTAGTTCCATCATTGAAACTGAAAAATAGGACTGCACTTTAAAACAAGAGAAAAGGAAACTTTTTCCACAAAGAAACTGCTGGTCCAGTCTGGTCGATTTGGACTGCAGCTAAGAATTGTTACTGACACAGTCACATTTCTTGGCAGTCTGAAGCGTTTACAGAAGAGAAATTTCTTTGTATGTTTTTTCCCAGTCTTTCAGTTATTCACTTAACTGCATAACAGTAACAGTAGTCCTTTCTAAGGACAAGAGAGGAGGGGATTTCTGGATTCACTCAATGTGACATATTGAAAAGTAGTTTGAGAAATACCNAACTCAAGGACATTATAATGCTAGGGAATATATTTGTTTGTTTTTGTTTTTCATGAATGTTAATTTATAAAAAGGAATATCTTGCCTAATTTATTTGGAACCCAAATATTTAAAATTCATGTGTATATGTGTAAAACTGGATTTTTTGTTTGTTTTTTTTGTTGTTGTTGTTTTGTTTTTAGTAACAAGGTGAAAAGGGGTCAGCTATTACACCAAAGAGGGCTTTGCCAATAAGTCTCTAAAGCTTTTCTGAAGGATCCTGACAGCCCTGGCTGAGGGAACTGCTCTGACATTGGTCTTGCTGGTATCAGAGTTTTTTCTTTCATTTCTCCTCTTGGGTTTTTGTTTGATTTTTGTCTAATTGAACCACAACCTTCTTTGATGAGTTAGCTGAAAATCAGGACAAAAGTATCAAGTGGCAATTAAAACAGTCTTGGTACCTCTATAATGTGACAAATTACAATCTTTGCAGTGATAAGAAAGTCATAGAAAAAGTTTCATCTTTTACAAAATATATTACCTAATGTGTGACTCAGCCTTACACAGAGGAGATGTAAATTCAAACCACCTGCTCATAATAAATGACTCTATGGATGTTAGCATGCAAGTTTTGAATATGAACAAACAGTAGAAAAGGAGAAGTCATAACAGGGACTAAAGTTGGAGTCATGTGGTTTCAAAGTTTGTGGAAAGATTTTTTTTCCCATTTTTATTTTCTGTGTGTGTCAAGGTTTTAGATGACAGTTCTCCAGCCTTGTCTGACATTTCTCTTCAGCTGCTTTGGAGCTGACTTTTCACAAGTAAGATTTTTNAAAATTTCAAGAAATTATATACTTGGTTTTCAATTAAAATGTAGATGAAAGATTTAATTGCTGTGGTTTCACTGCTAAGAATTTTCCTCTTTCTGACTCAATTTCTTTCAGATACCTGTTGATGAGGACACTTTACAGTTTTGCTGCTTATGTGAAAACTGGTCTATCTTTTAATTGTTGGTTTGGCTATGTTTGATGTGGATGCTNCCCACTCTGCCCCCANCCCCCATGACTTTGGACTGGCCCATGATTTCTTTGACAGGGCAAATGCTGTATATTTCGCTGTCAAATGTGTCAGTGTTGTTTAACATCAACAATCAGAGCAAGGTAAACATAGTTGGGTGTCTATTCAAGCCTGTATCTATTGCTCTGTGCTTGATCCCTATTTGGATGGTGACGAGAGAGTACATGTGCAGCTTTTTGTTAATCTTACACAGTTCTGTAAAGAAATAGGTATTTTCAAAATCCCAATGAGTCATTCTACCCATATGTGACTGCTTTGTATTACTCACCAGCATAGCTGCCTCAGATCATGGCCAAATGTGTATCTTCCCAGGCACTGGCCCCTTTTACAGACTTNCTTCAGAGGCTGTCATGCGTCTTCTGATAGTCTCTTTCCTACCTGTGTCATTGGAATTCAGATACATGCTTTCAGCTGCTCATCTAACACTAAGAATTTCCTGGGACAAGTATCTTGTTGTCTAGAGGTGCAAGTGTGCCTGCCTCTCTAAGTCATCCTGAAACTTGCATGAGTAATTAACATACAGAGCATTCTTGCTAGATGACTGAAGTAGATTAGTAATTTGTAGAAGATGACTACTACTTTTTGGCACCATAAGAAATCTCTTATATGGTGAATTCTTTTTATTAATTTACTGGTTCAGATGACATTATACCTCACAATGCATGAAGAATTTATCACAAAATATATTCGATCTTCTATTCATTGTTCAAATGTAAAGGTGCTAATAAACTACATTTAAAAAAATACTCTACAAATCCTATTGATAAAGACTATGTGATAATCACTAATATTCATAATTAGAAAGTCTTAGATATACTCATACTGCATTTGCTATAGGACTACTATATTAATGGGTAGATGGATGCAGGTCCTTTAATGTATTCATGTTTATTTGGATTATGAGAGACAACAGAAATCCAGCCTTTTCAAAAATCTTTTGACAAAGTAATATATATCATATTTCCTTTCAAAATAACCATGGTCNGGTTAAAAAACTCACTTCCTGCCTTTCTTTAAAACAATACTTTTAAAAAAGAATCTTAGTTACCTATGAATGCTGATTCTTAAGGCATTATATGGTGTTAAATATGTGTAATGACTTAACTCTGTGTAATAACAGAGGCATGCTGGTTATAAATCAAATGGATCACAATTGCTATATTAATGACAACAACCATTTTGAGAGCTAATTTGAATTAAAAATAACTGTAAGGAAGATATGAACCCTCACAATGAAGGAAATGACATACTGTAGTGTCTAGAATTAAAAAAATGAAGAGAGAAAATATACAGAAAAGAAAAGAAAGNTATAGAGTTTGTGATTCCAAAANACTATACATGGCTATTTCCAGCCCTGCATTGCAAGCATGAAGGAGCTTCTTGCCGCACTCTGGTCATCATAATAGCTATGCTTTTTGTGTAAAGTGAACTATGCACTCAAGGTAAGTAAAGAAGTTTTTGGATCTGAAACAGTGAAATGGATAGTTCAGGTACTTAAAATACAGGCACTGAATGACTAGGGTATAGTTCAAGAACACCTTATATTCACATCAGTGAAGTTCGTATGCACTTTTTGTAAAGAGCTTTAGTGTAAGCTTAGTGTTTCTTGCCAGATCTAGGAAGGAACTTTATACTCATGACTGATAGTCTGACTTGATTCAAGGATAAGTGCACCTTTTTTATTTAAATTTCTTTCCTATGATGTATTTTGATCATATTCTTTCCCCTCTGTG
>LZPO01008161.1:35002-47771 GCA_001675575.1 Neotoma lepida | reverse complement strand
TTTCTTTGTATAACAGCCCTGGCTGTCCTGGAACTCACTCTGTAGACCAGGCTGGACTTGAACTCAAAAAGATCTGCCTGTCTCTGCCTCCCGAGTGCTGGGATTAAAGGCGTACTCCATCACCATCCAGCTCTCCCTCTCTTTACAAAACAGAACAAGACAAAAATGAAAATAGAAGCAAGAAATAGGAGTTTGATGAAGACTGAGTACTCCAAAGTCTCCACTCTCTGCACATTATTTAAGTGTGGGTCTCTATGTTAATTGCCATCCATTGAAAAAAGAAGCTTCCGCCTTTAATCCCAGCACACGGGAGGCAGAGGCAGGCACATCTCTGTGAGTTCAAGGCCAGCCCGGGCTACCAAGTGAGTTCCAGGAAAGGTGCAAAGCTACACAGAGAAACCCTGTCTCGAAAAACAAAACAAAACAAAACGAAAAAAGAAGCCTCTTTGATGAGGGCTGATCAATTCACTGATCTATGAATACACTAATATGCCATTAGGAGTCATTTTATTCCTATGTTCCTTTAGCAGAATAATACTAACCAAGTTTTGCCTAGGGCTATGACGTAACTAGTCTTAGGTTCTTGGACATTTTAGTAGCAATGTCCAAGGCATGGGTTCCATTTCATGGAGTGTACCNTAAATATAATCAGAAAGTGTTTGGTATTCTCATGCATTTGTGCCACTATTGCTCCAACTTATTATGTGGGAGGTCACTGTTGTAAGTAGCAGGATTTGTTGCTGGGTGACATTGATGATTACGTTTCTCCTCTTGTAGCATGCAAAGTACTTCTAGCACCATGGATTCTAGTCAGTAGATGTGAAACTTCCCGTTGGGCATCAGCTAAAATTTTCTGTATTTGATGACCTAAGTTAAGTGCTGTCTTCAGCACTAGAGATTCACCATCAGGTTGTAGAGAACACTCAATAACATTGGCAATGGTCTGCAATATTTGAGGGTGGGTGGTCTATGGCACCCCTTTGGCCAACGACTCAACAAGTTATAATCTTTTTTTGGCAGTAGAATTTTACTTCATAGCATACATTATCCAGTTGGGCTGTTGTCTCCCCCATTGTTTAGTGACTNCATTTAAATTTCTTCCATATATGTATATATTTTAGGAAACTAGGTTTCCATGTGCTTGAAAACAGACCTTTAGTGTTAGTTGTCCCTTCCCATATTTCCTTCTTTACCCTGCTCTCCCATCCACCATCCATTTAATCCTCCTATTCTAGTTTCCCCTTTATCCTTTTATAACACTATATTCTATTTCTTTTTCCTTAGAAGAATCTTTCCTTCCCCCTGGTCCCCTACTAGCCACCTAACCTCAATAATTATTCATATTGCAGCATACATATTGAAAGCTTAAAAGCTAAAATCCACATATAGAGAAAGCATGCAATGTTTGTCTTTTGGGGTTGGGGTTACCTCATTCTGGATGATTGTTTATAGTTTTATTCTTTTACTTGCTAATTAATAATTTCATTTTTCTTAATAGCTGGATAATATTCAGCATATCTAGGCTGTTTCCAATTTCTGGCTGTAAAGAATCAAACAGCAAGGATCATCAATGAGCAACTATTTCTGTAGTAGGATAGGGAGTCCTTTGGGTATATGTTCAAGAGTGGTATAGCTGGCTCTTGAGAGAGATCAATTTTCAGTTTTTTTGAGGAACCACAAACTACTATTTTCCATAGTAGCTGTTTAAGTTTGCACCCCTCCCCCCAGCAATTAACAAGTATTCCCTTTTCCCCATATTGTCTCTGAATATGCTTTCATTTGTTTTATTGGTCTGGGCCATATTAACTAGGGTAAAATGAAATCTCAAAGCAGTTTTAATTTACATTTCCTTGATGACAAAGGATGTTGAACAATTCTTTAAATGTTTCTCAGCCATTTGAGTTTCATCTTTTGAGAACTCTGTTTAGTTCTATACTCTATTTTTTATTTGCTTAATTATTTTCTTGATGTTAAGATTTTTTTCAGTTCTTTGTATGTTCTGAATACTAACCCTCTATCAGATATATAACTGGTAAAGATTTTCTTCCCATTCTTTAGGCTGCCACTTTGCACAGATGACAGTGTCCTTTGCTGTACTGAAGTTTTGAAGTTTCATGAGGTTCCATTTATTTACCTTAAGGCCTATGCTATCAGTGTCCTGTTCAGAAAGTCCTTTCTTGTGCCAGTGTATTCACTCCTATTCCTACTTTCTTTTCTATCAGATTCAACGTATCTGGTCTTATNTTAAGGGAGGATAAACATATTTTAATGAATGCCCCATTGTTTTGTTTGCTTATTAGCAGTTGAAAGAAAAAAAAACTTTTTTTGTTGTTGTCAGTAAGATATTTGTGTGTTTTGACTGATTCATGATCTGTCTGAAAAGCAGACAACTACAGCAGACACATGTTTGAGCCGTTGTCTTTTTTGGGCAGCTGGCAAAACATTGAGAGCAGGACCAGAAGTTTCTGGGGAATGACAAGTTTTTCCTCATTTTGGTCATTGAGTTCCTTAAGTAGTATATAAAAAAAATTTATGTAGTTGTACTTGTGCATAAACAGATAAATACAAAATCCCCATTATGTACTTAGAAAAAGTACCGGTAGGGGCAGGAGAGATGACTCAGCAATGAAGAGTATTGGCTGCCCTAAATGGGATATGTCCATCAAAACCCTCACCTCAGAGANCAGGGAGGAGAAAGCAGAAAGAGTGTAAGAGCCAGAGGGGATGGCAGACACCAAGAAAACAAGACCCTCTACATCAACATGATCAAAGCTCATATGAATTTACAGAGACTGAGGCAGCATGCAAAGAGCCTACATGGGTCTACACCAGGTCTTATTTTGTGTGTATATAATTTATAGCTTCTAGTTCAGTGTTTTCATGGGATTCCTGAATATATATCACTGATATACTCTTAAGGGGAAAGGGGGGACATATTCTTGCCAATTAAGGTACCAACTCATCTGAGCTAATAAGGACTTACTTAGATACTAACATATTAACACTCCTATTTGCCAAGCACGTTATTTTCACTTTCACTACCAAGTACTCTTCACATGTCCTCCTGTATGACATTAGTATGTCTAATGTACAGCTAGAGCAGGATTTTCCATCTGTTTTCTGTATAAAGTGCTTTTACAGTCTATATGCTGTATCACCAGAATGGGAGCTTCCCAAGAGTAAAAAAACATTAGCTTATTTTTCCCTGTGTCTTATCACTGGGAATACTTTGTGCTCACTTTATTTTTGGTAAATATTTGCTAATCACAATGTGTTAGTTCCCCTCAGGACATCAGGGCCATGATAGTCACATAGCTANCTTNAATTTGCCAACTGTCTAGGACATACCATGGGACCAGTAGGAACAGCTGTCTCAACACTTAGTCCTCTGTGTGCAGCAGGGGCAGGACACAGATTTCCCAAGAGTTCTTGAGAGAGGACCATTCTATGCTGACATCTGAAGATTATGTGTAGAAGTCAATTTAGGTGAAAGTAGATCAAGGATGATTCATCCAGAAGGAAGGTCCAAGAGAGAGAGGGNCGAGGAGGGAAGGATGGTGAACCAGGCAGGTTTAAGAAATGGAGAGAAGTCCATTGTGCAGGCAGAGAACACAAGAAAGAGGTACAACCCAGCTTTGGGGTGTAGAAGATGCTGTCCTGAAGCCATGACAAAATACTCGACAGAAACAACTTCAAAAGGATTTAATTTGGCAGAGAGGGTTCAGTCCATGTATGCCTGGCTCCAAGCACTCTGAAAATCATGGCAACAGAAACTTGTGGTGGATGCCTGCACCTCATTGAGGATGAGAGGGAGGTGGGGGGCAGAGAGGAGGGGAGAAAAGGAGGGAAGGAAGGAGGAGGATAGAGAGAGGGAGAGGGAGAGGGAGAGGGAGAGAGAGTGTGTCTCCCAGGAACGAGATACAGTCAAGGACTTACTTCTAAGATTTACTTCCTCCAGTTGTGTTCTGCCTCCTAAAGTTGTCACTTTTTCCTCAAGTAGCACCAATATTGGGATCATATATTCAACACATGAGCCTGTGAGGGATGTTCCATATTCAAAGCCATAACAGGCTTAGGGTCAATAGCAACTAAGTTTACAAGAAGATAGAGAGATATGAGGCTTCACATGCAAAGAAAGACAAAAGCTTGTAAATCAAACAATGGAGACTGAAGTGTACAATTATCTCAAAACAATGAAGATGGTTTATTTANTGAAGAGGAGAGAAGAAGGTGGAGTAATTATAATGCACGAACTTGTTCTTTCATGCTTGGGAGATAATAGAAATAATCTTTCAGACTATTATTTAGAAATAATAAATTAGAAAATAAATAGACCTGAAATGTGCATTTTTAAATTTTAAAACAATGGCCACTAGAAAAACCAAAATCACATTAAGCAAGCAAGCATGTGGAAGAAAAGAAAGTCATGATTAACTGGTAGAACTTCAGAAAGCAGTGTCCAGANCAGTGCTTGCTTTCTTCCTTTGTACATTGGGGATATAGGAAATTCAACTTTATAGACTTTGAGGAAATGGTGGTTCTTGTCCAAGGTGAGCAGTTGAGTCTGTCAACAGAATGTAACATTTCTTTGATACTGGGCCTTCATGGTGTGCAAAGATANAATGGATCCCAGGTGCAAATTTGCTCCTACCATTAGAGGCTCAGGGGCCTGGTGATTCCATGGCCACGTTAGTCATGATTGTTCTGGTTCAGCAATATCAGGTAACAGGAAAGGCCCAGAATGGATGCAAGGTTGTCAAGTTTCTCTGAGGCCTATAAAGTCTGATGTTTCTAACTCACTGCCAAATTGCACAGATGGCTTCTTTTTATGTAAGTAGTTATACATTAGGCATGAGAATTTAAAGTCCTTCTGTAACATCCTTTTTTATTTTAAACTTATTTTGGAATTAATGTTACCAGATCAAACACATGATCGGTATTTAAATATCCAAATTTCATATCAATAGGATACTCAGTTACANTCAAATTTCAGACAGATAACTATTTTTGTTCATGTTTTATGCAATATATAGGACATATAACTAAAAATTTGTCTGAAATTCAAGCAAGATAGGTTGTCATATACTTTTATTTGTAAAACATGGCAAATTTATTTGAGATAAATGAGAGTTTCAAGTGGAGACAAAAGGAGCTCTGTTTTCAGAGGTTGTTAAAAGGACCTAACAGACATCTACAGAATATTCCATCTGAACATCGCAGAACACAAGCAGCCTACAGAACTTCCTCTAAAATATATAATATACAAAGAAAATCTTTAAAATATAGAAAATGTGAAAAAGTTGAAATAATTTGTTGCATTCTATCTGACTATGGTAGAATGAAACTAGAAATCAAAAGCAAGAGAATTTGCATAACACACAAACTCATGGAGATTAACCATCACACTATTCAATGATAAGTGGTCATCAATTAAGTAAAAATGGCAATTGAAAATGTCCTAGAATCTAATGAAAATAAAAACACAACATACCAAAACTTATGGGGGCATACAATGGAAGAAGTTGTAACAGGACATTTATAGAAACAAAGGCCTACATAAAATATAATCAGATATCTCAAATAAAAATCTTAATAATGATTCACCTTAAAGCCTTGAGAAAACAAGGGAAAATAAAACTCCAAATCAGTAGGCAGAAAGGAATTATTAAGATCAGGGTAGAAATTAATGAAATAGCAATGAGAAAAATAATACAGAGAACCAAAGATCNGAGTTGGTTCTTTGAAAACAAAAAGATTGGGAAATCGTTAGCTAAACTAAAAGAAAGAGAGGGAAACAGATTAACAAAATTAGATATGAAAATGGAGCCATTTGATAAATATCAGTGAAATTAAACACATCAGTAAGACATTCCTCAAAAACATATATATCATTAAATTCTAAAAGAAATTGATGCAAATACTCTCACAATTGACAATTGGACTTCATGAAGTTAAAAATGATTCTTCACAGCAAAGAAAACAGTGAAGAGACTAGTGAAGACACTAGTGAAGAGACAGCCTACAGAGCAGGAGAAAATATTTGCTGGTTGACATAGAATTGTTATCTAGAATAAACAAATAAATAATAAAAAATCAAACATCTNATCAAGAAATAGCCTAGTAAAATGGACAGTTTCCAAAATACAAAATACAAATGACCATTAAATGTATGAAAAAATATTCAATTCTCTAGCCATCACAGACATTCAAATAAAAAGTATTTACATTTCATTTTACCCCAGTCAGGATGGCAGTCATAAGAAAAAAAATTACAACAAATACAGGCTAGATGTGGGAGGACGAGCCCTTACACAACTGCTTGTGGGGATGTAAACTAGTCTAGCCGCTATGGAAATCTGTATGGAGGCTCATCAAAATTAAATACAAACCTAACATGTGATCAAGCTATACCACTCCTGGGCATTTACCTAACAAGCCACCAAGTCAACACATAACAGATACTTGTACATTAACTATCGTTGAAGCACTAGTCACAATAGGTAAATTATGAAACCAGTTTAGGTGTCAATGCTGGTTAGGTTTTTGTAAGCTTGACACAAATTAGTGTCATCTTGGAAAAGGAAAAATTATTTGAGGGGTTGCCTCCATCAGTTGCCTATAGGCAAATCTGTAGAGTATTTCCTGATTAATGATTAAAGTGAGAAGAACCAGTTCAATGTGGGTGGTGTCACCTCTCTGCAGGTGGTCTTGGGTGACATAAGAAAGAAGCTGAGCAAGCCATGGAAAGGAAGCAATACTATTCTGTTGTTTCTGCTTCAGTTCCTGTCTCCAAGTTCTTGCCTTAGCTTTCCTCAATGATGGACCGTGATCTGGAAGCCAAATAAACTCTTCCCTCCCCAAGTTGCTTTTGGTCATGGTGATTATCATAGCTACAGGAAAGAAATTAGGACAGTGTCCAAACAACAGAGCAATGGATAACGTGGGGCATNTACACACAGTAGAATTTTCTTTAGTTTTAAGGAATGATGTTATGATGTTTTTAGGAAAAGGGAAGTAAAGCCATTGGAGATAATCATTTAAAACAATTTGAGCCAACCACAGAAAGACATGGATCACGATTTCTCTCATTTGAAGCTCCTGTATTTTATACAGATGCATAAAACAATGTGTGTGTGTGTGTGTGTGTGTGTGTGTGTGTGTGTGTGTGTGTCTGTGTGTGTGATGGAAGTAAAAGCGAAACTACCTAGGGGACCCAAGGTGACTAATAATAGGGGTAACAAATGGATGACAAATGGGAATACTAGGTACACACTGGGGATGCATTCCACTTACAATGTATACTGCTGTGAATGTGTACCCATGTATGCATAACACGTACATCCAATTAATTTTTTCCCTTTTTTATTAAAAGATTTTCTATTTATTTTACATACCAACCATAGAACCCTCTCCTCCCTCCTCCTGCCCCCCAGCCTTCCCCCTCAACCCACTCTGCCATTCCCACCTCCTCCAAAGCAAGGTTTCCCATGGAGAGATCCCAGATCCTGGTTTATTCAGTTGAGACAGGTTCAAGACCCTCCTCCCTGCACCAAGACTGCACCAGGTGTCCTACCACAGGCACTGGGCTCCAAAAAACCAGCTCATGCACCAGGAATGGATCCTGATCCCATTGACTGGGGGCCCCCTAAACAGTTCAAGCTAAACCACTGTCTCGAGTATCCAGAGGGCCCAGTCTAGCACTATGGGGCCTCCGCTGCTATTGGTCCACAGTTCATGCGTTTCTACTAGTTTGGCTGGCCATCTCAGTACATTTTCCCATCATGATCTCGATGTCTCTTGCTCATAGAATCTTTCTTCTCTCACAACAATGGACTCCTAGATCTCAGCCTGGCGCCCGGCTGTGAATCTCTGCATCTGCTTCCATCTGTCTCTGGATGAGGGCTCATGGGGCCTCCTCAGCTATTTGTCGACAGTTCATGCGTCTCCACTAGTTTGGCTGGCCATCTTTGTTCACCTTCCCATCATGATCTCGTTGTCCCTTACTCATAGAAGCCTCCCTCTCTCCCATCAGTTGGACTCCTGGAGCTCGGCCTAGTGCCTGGCTGTGGATCTCCGCATCTGCCTCCATCAGTCTCTGGATCAGGACTCTATGATGACAGTTAGGGTATCCATCCACGTGAATACTCACTGGAGTATGCCAGTTCAGGCTCCCTCTCGATTATTTCCAGTAGTCTAAGGTGGGGTCATCCTTGTGGATTCCTGGGAACCTCCCTAGCATTCTGTTTCTCTCTATTCTCATGATGTCTTCATTTATCATGGTATCTCTTTCNTTGCTCTCTTACTGTGTCCCTGCTCCAATTCGAACCTCNTGTTCCCGTTACCCTATGCTCTCATCCTCCATCCAATTAATTTCTTAACAAAAGAAAAATGTCCTCTTTTAGACACATAGGTAATATTTTTCTGAAGCTGATCAAAATTGTGAAATGCCTTGAGAATACATTTTCCTGAAAACAAAAGAGTCTTGTTTTATGTCAACTGAGCCAGTCTGCTGGTCTTGGGCACTTTCTTANTCCTCTTCTCCTGTTTTTCCTCTTGGATAAAGTTATTCCATGATGTTAGAGCNATGTCTCTCACTTTCCCCATGACACTGATCCAGTTGAAGCTTTAAAGTTCCACTCTTTGACCCACTAGCTTTCTTATATAACCAATGAAACAAGTATATCTGCTTTCTTTCTTTCTTTTTCTTATTTTCAATAGGAAATATATATATACATATACATATATACATATATACATATATACATACATATATACATATATACATATATACATATATATATATATATATATGGAATGTTACTGGAAAGATGAATGGCTACTTTGCTTTAGTAGTGACTATTTTGCTTTGGATGGGGTTAGGTTTGGGAGCACCCTCCATAGGTCCATGTTGGAAATTTGGTTCCTGGTGTGACAATGTTGAGAGGTGGGGGATCATTGAAGAGTTGGGGCTTAGTAAGGTAATTAGGCCAGAGAAACTTTCTCAGAGGAGGTTGATACTGCTCATGTGCAGTGACTTGGTTCTCTCAAGAAGAATAGTTGTTATTCTATAGCTGGTCTCATCTCTCCAGCCTTCCATATCACTATGTATCACTCTCCCCCTACTCCTGTCATGATGCTGTCCTTCATGGGCCTTTCCCTGGAGGCCAAACAGATGGGCCACCCAGTCTTAGACTTTTAGCCACAGAAATTAAGCTAACTAAACCTTTAAAAACATGTGTACCCAGAATCCAGGAAAAAAAATTAATAACAAGAGAAATTAGGCCAACCAAGGACAATTACTAAAATTCTAGNCTAAGACTCCTCATGAGAACAAAAGGCATTGTGTTTGGTGGCTATTGGAAAGGCTGTTAGCTTTAGCACTACCCTGATGGATTTCACTACTTATTATCCCAGCACAGGGATCTTCCCTGTCTCTTGGCTATGCTGTGGCTCTTAATGCTTTACCTTTGAGATTCATGAAGTATAGTAGGTCTTGAGGTCTTTCAGGGAATTAAATTTTTAGAAAAATAAACACGTTGAAAATTCCTTTCCATTCCTGTTGCTGCTGCACTAACTCACAGTGTTATTTTGAAGATGAAATAAAATAATATATATCAAACTGCTCTGTGAATAAGAAATTTAAGTACAAGGAAAGACAGTTCTATGGGTCACATTAGGACATTATAAGGCTTTTGTTGAAATTTCACTGAAGGCAAATTATTTTAATCAGGAACTGTGGCAATTCTAGGCAAAGATTTGGAGTTATGTTTTTATAACACTAAAATAAATGTTAATTACCTTGGTATACTTTCTTCTATCCTTTCTTTTCATATTAGCATCTTTGTACAAAATATAGTCTCATGAGGTATTTGGTATGTTTTTACTACCTTTCTTGAAGCACCCTCAAAGACACACCCAGAAGTGTGTTTCTGGTTGATTCTAAATCCAGTCAAACTGACAATGATGATTTTTTGACCAGTATTTTCCAAAATTATAGATCATGGACCTCCCCCAGTCCAAACACATTAGAAACCCTTAGAACGATTATTAATGGGTTGTGCTGTGGCAAGCAGAATTGTTGTCTGCCTGTGAAAATCCACTAAGGTGAGAGCAACTTGGTGCTACACAAATGCACCCTCCAGGACCATTGTACCTGTGAGAAGAATGTGGAGATCTGTCAATGCATCACCTCATTAAATAGCATCTCCCTCAGAATATTCTAGATGCTTCACACAGAGACTGTTCAAAGCAGGGGTGAACATATATTGGAAAAGTCTGCCCAAGACCAAGTCCTCAGGTGTGGAAGCCCATTTTCAGGTTCCTTGTGGCTTTACCCAGCAGGTCTGCATAGAGATGATGATTGGACCACGGGCCTGAGTGCAGGTGTCTGAGAGGGTCTGTACTTGGCTGTGCTGGGGGAAGGTCTTTTGCTCTACCCCTTAGCTTTTCTATAAATACCCTGGGGCAGAGACAGTTGGGGCCAGATGAAATAGGTTCCAGGCCCTCTCGAGGCTATCCTGTATTTTCTATCTTTATCTCTATACTCTAAAATCCTTCTATCTAATATTTCCTGCTACTCTCACCCAAGAAAACTCTGGGAAACTGTGGTGTTGGTGGGTAGATGCCCCACACTCAGGAAGCACTTTCTATCCAATTAAAATAGCTGTGGCTGCATTTTTTCTCTTAGCCAGTGTTGCTATTAGACAGATAGCTTCTTTAGGTGAGGAAGAGCAGCTCAAAGTCCTGCTATGATGAGACAGAACATATTGGAAAATAAACACAACTGCCCCTCAGTGTACTTGGGAACAGGTTCCAGAAGCACCAAACTCTATGGAGGTAGGAATTCCTCAAATTATAGAACATTTACGAAAAATATGCAACTTAATTCATCTGTGGATGGCACATAATACACAATACCATGTTTATGGTAAGTAGCCATTATATTGTATCATTTAGAGANTAATAATGAAAAGTGTCTATATATGTCAAGTGTAGCCACAGTGGCACCTCCCCACTCTCATATTCAGGTTGATGGAATCTGCTGATGAGAAACCCAAGACGCCACAGCTTAGATAGCAAGTCACATGGAGTCAGTTCCATGTGGGACCTGCAGAATGAGGGTGCTGTGTGAGGCAACGCAGGGAGCTACTCACACCGAAAGCTCTAAAAAAGGTAGGAGCCAGCAAGGGCCTGAGGTGGGGANACAGGACAAACAAATGAACAAAGGGCTGACTGAGAGTGGGCATGGTGAGACCAAGCTGGAACAAGGCCTGAGCAGAGGCAGGGCAGAGCACACTGCATGCAGGAGCAGGGGTGGAACACCAGGAGGGTCTTCCAATCCTCATGTGTACAGGGGAACCTGAGGTTTAACATCATGCATTGTTTCCTGAAGAAACCTGGACAAGCAGATTTTGGGCTGGGTAGAGACTATGGATTGAGACTTGGGGTTGGACTGTGAGCCTTAAAGTGCTCGTGGATTACTCAAGTAAGGACAGTGGACCAACATGGCAAACACAAGTTTTAGAATGTGACTGAGTTCTTTTTACTATCCACCTGTTTGATGTAGCTAATAAGCACAATTGCACCTTAGTTTTATTTATTTGGAAATATCTTATTTAATCTAGTTTACACAAATGCTTGTTAGGCTATGTGAGTCCTTGTTTAGACCAGGATTCAATAATTTACATGAACTCAATACAAGTTATATTAGCTGCAAACTCTCATTACCGACCCCCCACCACACACACACACACACACACAACGTACACTGCCTGACTCTCACCAAAAGAAAAAGCAGCTTGTCATGACTTTTGTCCAGTGAAAGTAGGTAGTGCACAGAGAATGTTTCCAAGAATTTAACTAATAGCCTTGAAAAACAGTCATCTGTTACTATCAAATCCACTTTTCTTTGAGACACTGAAGGTTCGTTGTTATTATTTTGTTTTTGTTTTTGTTTTTGCCAAGAAAATTCTGTGCTGCTGGTTATTTGATTTAATGTGCTTCATTTGGAGGAAGAGGATTTTTCAGCACCACTGTAATTTTCATTGGAAGTCCTACAGCCCTCTCCTTGAGGAACTGTATGCACACTGGGAGCATTATGGGGGATAATTGGGATAGGGATATGGATATTCATTTTTAAGTGGAGTGCATTATAGTTTANCACTCATGTTTTCTCTGGGTAAGACACATTAGGATCTTGGAGAAATTCAGTGATAATAAACTCGCATATCTGTGAGGGATAAAGAGGTTGTCTTAGAGTTTCTATTGCTGTGAAGAAACACCATGACCAAAAAGCAAGTTGGTGAGGGAAGGGTTTATTTGGCTTACACTTCAGCATTGCTGTTAATCACTGAAGGAAGTCAGGACAGGAACTCAAAGAGGGCAGAAACCTGGAGGCAGGAGCTGATGCAGAGGCCATGGAGGGGTGCTGCTTACTGGCTTGCTCCACACGTGCCTTGTTCAGCCTGCTTTCTTATAGAGCCCAGAATCACCAGCCCAGGGTTGACACCACCCACAATGGGCTGGTCCCTCCTCCATCAACAGCTAATTAAGAAAATGCTGATGGAGACAGATGTGGGCACCGGGCAGATCTCCAGGAGCCAAATCGATGGGAGACAGGGGGCCCTCTATGAGCAAGGGACTACGAGATCATGATGGGAGGCTGTGCAAAGATGGCCAGCCAAACTAGTAGAGACGAATGAACTATGGACCCATGGCTGAGAACCCCCCCATGGGCCCTCATCCAGAGATAGATGGAAGCAGATGCAGA
>LZPO01008161.1:3969-16204 GCA_001675575.1 Neotoma lepida | reverse complement strand
CAGAGACAGCCCCTGATGCCACTGTTAGGAGTCCTACAAGAAGACCAAAGTACACAAGCATAATGTATATGCAGAGGGCCTATGTCAGTCTCATGCAGGCTCCCTGGTTGTTGATTCAGTCTCTGTGAGGCCCTATGAGCCCAGGTTAGTTGATTCTGTTTTTTTTTGGGGGGGGGGATGTCCTTGATCCCTCTGGCTCCCACAATACCCCCTCTTTTGCAGGATTCCCCAAGCTCTGTCTAACCAATAATTATTCTTTATAAAATACAGTGAAAGGTGGATTCGCTGAAAGAGATATATATCCCAATCTAGAAAANNATGTATTAGGGAAAAGTTAACACACTCATACCTGGTGTCTTCTTGGCTGCTGTAGAAGAGATTTCCATACTTATTTTTTTAATCATGATTTCAAGTGAGTGTCCATTCTTAGAGGATTATGCTAACTTTAGAAATTGTAGCTAGCCTAGTAAATTCCATTTTGTTAAATNAAAGGCTGGCAACTCATTTGTTAATTGCCACACTGGAAGCAGGGGATTCNTACAGCTCTTTCCACTTCAAGGGATAGAAACCTGTGTTGTGCCTTGATCACTTGAGCCTGAGTTCCAGACCAGATCCTGTTTCAAAAACAGACAAACAAAAACCAAAGTGCAATTCACTTGTGGCTTAAATGGTATGTCTAGAGGTAAATCCAACTTGTTCTGTCATCCCTCAATCTCTACNCATTGCAAGCTACACCAGGTGAATATAGCACTCTCATTTTGCTGTGTTGCCACAAGAGAATAATCNCTAGGAATATTTCTGATAATTCCCTGCACTACTTCAGCATTCATATAGCTTTATATGAGTGTTAATTTGTGGTATATTATCCCTATCAATCTCTGAACTAAAAGATATGCACACAAAGGAAAGTTCTTCTAGGCTGCAGAGAGATGTTACTTACCAAGTTACTTATCAATACTTATGTCAAGTTGGTTATAAGATTGGGTTACTTATAAATCTAGCAACTTGTTGATAACCTGNTTCTACTATTTTAAAGTGAAGAAAGTTTTGAAAATAAAAATGAAAGCAGCAATGCTTTAAATCTGTGGGAACCAACTTTCATGACTGCTGGCTGCGGGGCTGGGACTGGGGGCATGGGACTGGAGTGGTTGATCGGGAGGTGTGTAANGCCAAGGTTCTTGATCCAGTTCCAGGAAAATCCCTCATCTCTCCACTGTAGCTAATCTCTACATAGCCCAGACCTCAAAAGGCAGTGAAAACCAGTCAGNCTCCTTAAAGGATTCCCTTGTAGTGGATCCTCTATGTGGAGAGACTAAGAAGGCCAAGTGAGCTGGTTAGTTTTTGTCAACTTGACACAAACTAAAGTTACTGGGAAGAGGGAACCTCAGTTGAGAAGTTTCCTCCATCAGACTGGCTTTGTAGGGATGTCTGTGGAGCATTTTATTGACTTATGATTAATGTAGGGGGGCCCAGCTCTCTGTGGCTCCCAGGTTGTATAAGAAAGCAAACTGAGTAAGTTACAGAATGTGATTCATTAANCAACTCTCCTCTGTGGCCTCTGCATCAGTTCCTGTCTCCAGGTGCCTGCCTTGAGTTATTGCCCTGGCATCCCTCAATGATGGGCTATGAGACATAAGTGGAAACAAACCTTTTCCTAATCAGGTTGGTTTTGGTCACTGTTTTATCATACCAACAGAAGTCAGACTAGGATGCAGAGGACATGTCTGCAAACTAAAGTCCTGTGCAGAATTAGCAGAGAAGTTGGGTGCCTTTCCATAACTCCTAGACTCTCAGTGCCTCACCTTTTATAGGCTCTCTGGAAGGCCATTGCTTTGGGAAAGAACCAATAGTATTNAATCAGTGTCATTTTAATTATTTTCAAGTGATGTACTGGGAAGTTTTGAGAGAAACAGAACCAGTGAGATATATATCTATCACTATCAGGATGAGACCCAGAGNAGAATTGATGTAGTTCAGAATTCCCTTCATGCATGTCTTTCCTTATAGGGACACCTGCAATTACATTAAGTCCTGACTTCAAGACCTCACCTTAANTTATTTACACCTGTGAAGGCCCCAAGTAGTAGAGTAGGTCTTCAATGTATGAATTCTACAGAGATCACTCAGATCATGATACAGTTACAAGAAATANTTTATTAAAAAATGAAATAGGGGCTGCTGATATAGTTTAGTGGTAGAGGGCTTATCTAGGTTACATGAGGTCCTAGGGTTAGACCCCAGCATTGAAAAAAGATGCATCAGGAAACTACAGTGACTTCCAATATTGATTTTAGGGTGTATTCATACATGTACCTGTAATGTATTAAGGTTTTTGTAATGACTAGTCGATACAATAATCTCAATCATATTTGGTTATTATGTCTGACATGAAGATACTGAAGAAGAAACACACAGAAGTGATGAGTACTTGTTCATTGGTGTTATATCAGGAAGTAGTGACTCCAGAAACTGAGCCCTGGCATGCTGGCCTGAAGCTGGTATTTGCTGGTGCAGCCTCAGAGTGACACTGCTTAACTTATCATTAGAATATAGATTCCTAGGTTCAGTACTGGACTTTTTGAATAAATCTATTGGGAGTTGGAGATTGGAGGACAATATGTGGTTTAAAAATATTTAATTATAATATCTGTGTGTGTGTTTGTGTGTGTTTGTGTGTGTGTGTGTGTGTGTGTGTGTGTGTGTGTGTGTGTGTGTGTGGTGTGGTGTGCTCACACATGCCTGTACATGCATGATTAGAGGACAACTTGAGCAAATTGGATCTTTCCTTCTGCCTTGTTGGGACAGGGTCTTTCTTGTTTTTTGCCCCATTTCATGCTCCACACTAACTAGCCTTTGACCTTTTGGTAGATTCTTCCCCTCTATAACCTGTCTTATTGTAGAAGTGNTGGGGTATACTACCACATCCTATTTTTTATGGCTCTGGGTCTCGAACTTGGGTGGTCAGGCTTGCATTGCTCACTTTTACTCACTGAGTCATATCCCCAGCCNTGATCTGTAGTTTTAAGATGACTTTGTTTACCTACAAAAATTATAGGGGTACTATAATGTTTATAAGGTTAATCTAATTCTGCTTTTATTTCCCAATTCTGGTGTTTAATGGTATTCATTTTCTTGTGGATGTGCAGCATTGTTTTGAATTTATTCAATCAATATTCACTCTGTTATTTACCTTTATCAGTGACACAATATCTGATGGCAACAACTTAAAGGAGAATTTACTCTNGCCCTTGACTCAGGAAATATAGTTCACCATGATAGAGAAGGCATGGCAACAGGACCAGCCTCTGTCTTTGGTAGCAGGGATGGGAGACTGCTGACATCTTAGTGAATCAGGAGGTAGAGAGCTGAGACCAGAANCAGGCCTTTGCTATAACCTCTAAGTTCCACCCTGTGGCTCTTCATTCCTCAGGTAGGCTCCATGTTTAAGGGTTTCTATAACTCTCCAAAAGGGTGCCAAGGGCTTAGGACCAACCGATTCACATTCAAACCGAGCAATTCACATTCAAACCAGTCTTTGCCAGCAATTGTTAATAGGCTCTATAGGGGTTAAATTACACATGGGATTTTCTGTTGACCATGTAATACGATGCGGATACTATCTTAGTTTTAAATTTTTTTTTAATGAGAAATATACGTACTTTCAACGTGTATGAGTGTTCCTATTTCCCATTCAAAAGTAGCCTTATAAATCATGCATTTTAGTTAACTCTCTTAGTTTTCTGCTATAAGATTAATAATATGCATTATTNTCTATNTTCTTTTCAAGACTCTGTTTTTGAGAGAAGAATTAAAAAGAAAAATACACAGGCCTAGGTGAGTGCCATGATGAGCAGAGGCAGAACTGAGGAACAAGCTGATATGAGAGACCTATGCTATCACCTGGGGCCATGTGATGTTAGGGCCATGTCTGTGTCCATGACCCTACTGCAGCTGAGGTCTATGTTGATGTCTGTGGCCCTTACGGATACCTATTGTTTGGGCCACCATCTGAAACCATGTTGATGCTACTGGGGCCATACTAATCTGAGTGGCTTTTGCTGCCTCTGAGGCCATGGTGATATCTGGACCCCAGCTCAGCTCAGGGCCATGTCTGGGTCCGTGGCTCTACTGCAGCCAGGATCTCTGATGATCTTAATGTAGCCCATGTTACCACTGAAGGTTATGTGGATGCTGCCTCAGCAGGACAGCTGTCTCCACTCCCAGGAGGACTGGCCCTAGTGATGTGGGCTGGCCTTTGTAATGAGAGAGATTGTCNTACTCCTCACCATGTGCAGAGAGAGATGGCCCTGATGGCTAGNGCATGGGAGAGCTGGCCCTGATTCTTGCCNGAGAGGGTGGTCCTGGTGGAGGCCCAGACTGACCAACTCAGCTACCACTCAGGCCCACATCCAGGATTTTGAGTTGGCCCATTCCAACATCTTCCCCATCTGTGACCTGCTGGAGTGCATAAAAGGAAGGTCCNGTGGAACCGTAACCACAGGATCTCCTGGGGACAACAGTAGGATACCTGAGAGAAGTTTCAGTGAGGATCCAATTTTGATGGTGTACCAGGAGCCAGAGGCCTTGAACGAGACCAACAGCTCATTGCAGTGAACATTTGCAAGTANAGCTGTTTGGGCAAAAGGGTCTACTGCACAACATGCCACAGCTCAGGCCACTCCTACAGTTGAATATGTGAGGGAGAGGCAGAAAAAACAGACGGGTGAAGTGGTTTTTTTGTTTGTTTGTTTGTTTTTGTTTATTTTGTTATGTTTTTCTTTTAAAAATTATTATTATTATTATTGTTATTATTATTGTTATTTGTTATATTGTTATTGTTATTGTTATGGCTACAAGGGCAGAGGGCAGACATGGAAAGGACTGGGAAAAGGAGTGGGACTGGGGTGCATGATGTGAAATTCCTAAAGAATCAATAAAAAATTATGTTAATTAAAAAAATGCAGCCAGCTGCTGCTGTAAGTAATAGGTTTGGTGCTGCTCTTGGGTTCTGATGGCTGTATTCAAGTGTACAGGGGCACCCACATTTGTCATAGAGATAACAATATTAAACTTATCATTAAACAGTTCCTTAAAAATATACACATCATTCTATTTATGATGATTGAAAGTAATTTTACTAGTTCTTAATGTCCTTGTCGATACTTGGTGGATGAGATGTGGTTCTAGAACAAAAATATGCAGTGACAGAGTACTAAGTGTTCTGTACAGGTTTGTTTTACACTAGTCATTTATGTTGGCATTCTCAAAGGCCCTAGGGCCAAGCTCCCCTTTGATTACAGTGTGTTGTAGAATTTAACAGTTCCATGAAAACCCCTCCCTCCCATTCCCTTTTCCCCTTCCCTGCATTTTCCCTTTAAAGTTAAATATGTGACTAAACATCTGTCAAATATCAACTTTGCATGGGGGGGTATTTATCTCTACTCTTAATGGAATGCATGGATTCTTTCTTTATGTATAGTTTGAATTTTGGTGGAGATAGGGGTACGAAAGTAGAAAAAAATGAAATTATATTGTCCTGAAAGCAGACTATGTTAATCAGCTTTCTATCAGGGTGGAAAATAACTTAAACTTAAAATGGAGGAAAGGCTTATTTGAGAACATGCTTTAAGAGGTTTAGGGCCATGGAAGTTTGGTCACACTGTTTGGACCTGTGGTGAGGAAAAACATGTCTGGAACGTCCTACAGAGGAGCTCTCGACCTCATGACTGTAGTGCTACAAGCTGGTGATATGCTTTCACACATGGGCCTTTGGGGATATTTAACACCCAAACCATAACAGAAATGTTTCAGAGACAAGACTGTGTCCTGCTCTAGGACCAGTCTCCTTTAAGGGTTTGTCAGAACAGCCATGGGGGTCAGGGTGCAAAACTAGGAAAAGCTTTTGTAATAAATTAAGTTTAATAACTAGATTTTTATATTTTTTCTATTTTAATTGATAATGGATCTCTTCAAGTTATATATATATATATCATTATATATATATATATATATACATATATATATATATATATCATTCAACTCATTCCAATAACCTAGCTGTTTGGTGGCAGATGGCCTGGAATTCTACCTCTGAAAAGTTGGCAGGATCCTCCCACCCAAGACAGGTGTTGGTCTGTTTACTAATGTCTGGGCTGTTGCTTCGCTTTGAAGACAAAGGAAAAGATTTGGTTGTACAACAATTAAGTAAAATACAGAAAAACTCATATACAAAGTCTTTCCACTCATGTTACTTCATTAATTCATTTTATTTATGATTTTGTAACCCAGAATCTGACATATGTGCTCTATTGACATTTTCAAAGTTTTGAATGAAAGTCTTAATTCACCATTCCAGATGATGAATTGATCTCTAAAAAGGTCTTCATTAACAAAAGAGGCTATAAGAGAGAACTCCAGCAATTTTGGAACTTTTTAATTGTTAAAAAAAGGTGTCTTAGACTGATTAAGGGGACATTTTCCTGAGTGCGAAATATAGAAATGTATTTTTCTATGGAAAATGGCATGAAGCAGAAAGTGGAAGTATGCAATAATGTCCTTGTGTTTTATTTAGATTATTGTGATATTATATTACATATGAGTGGCATCTGTTTTTAATTTTCCAGAAATATTCTATGAGGCTCATTTTTATATTCTTAAAGGGAATATGAGCAAGAACATGGGAATTACTCTGGCAGTGAAGCAGTCATAGTCATAGAGAGTAGGCTACCAAACTGATGTGAAGTTGCTGGCAGTGGTGCCAAGTTTTGCTTTTGTGCACATCCATTTCAGCTGTTGCCATTCATGCTCTGGATCCTTTCCACATGCCATGGGTGGGTTGGGAAAGAATCCCATTTTCTAGTTAGTTCTTACCACTTTCATTATCTCCAATGAAATATTGACTTTCCAGGGAAGCCCTTCACAGTGCCCTAGAGAGCAAGAGCCCCATGTTATTGGCTCTGTAGCTCTTTATGCCTCTCTTCCTAAAACTGCACCTCAGTATTGTATTTAGTCAGCAACTGCAAACTCTATGAGTAGAGGAATTTGTCTTTTATGCAGGGAGTCACCAGCCTGGGTCTGAATGAGCTTCCTAGCAGTGAGTGCCATTGAGCTTCACAGAGTCCCCAGTGCAGCCCGAGGCAATGTATTGTAGGGCCTTGCTGGCTGGTCTCTTAAGTCTCCTCCTCCTCTACCTCCTTTTTCTCAAGTTGTATTCTATAAAGAGCAGGTATCACAGCTGATCCTCAAAGGTCATTGCAAAGCTTTCTGATGCAGAGCTAACTCACACATAAAAGAGGACAAGGGCCTAATCCACCCTAAGCTTTGGAAACATACAGCTCCGAACCAAGCAGCTGCTGCCTTCCCAGGTCACTCTAACTTTTTTAAGTGGATGACCCTTGCTAACAACTCATTAGGAAAGAACTGCTTTAAAGTTTGTTGCATAGATAAAAGAGCATCCNCCTAAGTAGAGTTTGCATTTTATGGGAGGTGGCACATTAGCAGGCTCTTTTAAAACATGCTGCTTTTTAAAAATACGGAACACTTTACAGGTTGCAGAGTGAGCTGTGGCCCCTGAGCTTGCAAATTGGTCTAGGGTAACTGGGTATCAGCATGGTCATTTAGTCCTGACAGCAGATAAGGGGTGCTGAAGAGGCAGTGGTGCCAGGTGGCAGATCAAAGAAAGGCCATGCCATCTGGATCTTGGAGGATGCACTTGCAGAGGAGCGCCCAGCTCTACACTTCTCTCCAGTACCATCTTCTTCCCCTTTGCAGCTTCCCACTTCCCATCTGTGTCCGCCCACTTGTTTCTCAAAGAATTAAAAAAAAGATTGGCATGGTCCAAGGAAAAAAAATCAAGAATCTGTGTGTTGCCCCTTCCTCAGCTTTATTCAGTATCAATCACAGTCACCACTGTGGCCTGGCCTGCTTCTCACACCCTTTCTCAAGGCTGTAACCTGATGTCACCAATGGGGCTGTGCATTTTGCTGTACCATGTTGTGGGGATCCAATTGCTACTTGTATTTTGTAAGTTGCCAGCAAAATGCTTTCTTTTCCATTTCATTCTTGCCAGTGCTGCCTGTAGCCTCCAAAAGGCATTTTCAGAAAGCATANTCCACAAGTTACAGATCCAAGAACAAATAATCATTACCTATTCTACCTAGGTGCAATTCTTTATAGATGGTGACATCAGTAATTATTAAATTATCACCTTGTCACATTAACTCATCCAGAAAACATCATTTAATAAATAAACATTAGGACAACCTTTGCTGTTCATTTCCCTAGTTCAAATAAATGTAGTTTTCTAGGGAGAATAATCCACAACAACCCAAACCTTAAGCAGCAGTTATTTCTGAACAGAATGTAACTATATGATTGTTTTAAGGATATTTTTAGCAAGTGCTAAATGGCCCTTTTGCACAGGAACAAGTACTTTGAATCAGCCAGCAAGTGAGAATTTCATAGAATGTCTTATAGTGCTATGTATATGTAACCATTTGCTAGAGTGTTCCTACANTGTTCNGAGTAACTTTTTTTTAATTAGAAAATGAGTCTTCATCTAGGTACAGATGGATTATCTCAACTTCAGTTTCTCCTAACAGTGGCCCTGAAGTATTTGCAGACATCATGCTTTTTTGATGGTCTTCAGAAACCAAGAAAGTGCTAGTGGAAACGGAAAAGGTAGGGTTTGCATTTAGGCTGTCCAAAGGATGTCTTTACTAGGGCTTCTTACCCTACCTCCATCAGTGGAGAGGGTGGAAACAGTTGGAGTCAAGATATGGTCCCCAGGAGAAAGCCCTATGGTTGCTTCTCTTAGNAACCTCATCCCTAAACACACCCCCAGGGGAGATTCTCCAACTTTTTTCATCAAATTTATCTAGTACTGGGTGCCAAAGTCAGCTCTTACAAACAAAACCTCTCCATTGGAGGCCCTAGGATGTGGTTGATATAGAAGGGCTTATTAGTGAATGGTTTAAGGTTTTAGGAGNAAAGGGAGTGAATAGGCTGTGGTTCACTGGCCCAAGAGTCTTGGTTTTTAATGCTTTAACCACATGCTCAGTTTTTACTCACACCCATTCACACCTAGTCTTACCTTGAGGAAGGGTCCTCACTTAGTTATTTCTAAATACATATTTCATCATGTAAGGATTCTGTCTTTTGAGATATGCCCCTGGTTTACTGGTTTCACATAGCTTGTGAAAAAAAAATACTTCAGAATGATATGTAGGAAAAATTCTCATCTGAAAAAATTCAGCAGTGGAAGTTAGATTTTGCAAGTTTGTTTTGGATGAGCAGCATATTTCTCTTGGTTGGTTCAGCAGCAATATTTCTGTCCCGTCATCTAGTTAGGGATGAATGGCATATTGTGGCTTCCCAAACTGAGGCTGCATATGCTTGCCCAAACTTGCTCAGTTTGGGAAGCTCACTGGTATGCTTGCCTTTCTTTCTTTCTTCTNCTTCTTCCTTCTCCTTCTTCTTTTTTGATGAAAGAGAAATGTCTTACATATTATTAAAATATTTGACCTCAGTTGCAAGACAGAATATTGAAGTAGCTAATGAGGACTGTTTCAGAGAGTTTGTGACTTGGAAAAGGGGTAGGAGGTAGTGGGAACACAAAAACTGTGAAAACGTTTGGTGTTTTGTTAGAAAATATGTATTGATGTTGAACCTCAGTTAGAAGCTTCAGGAATTCTCTAAAACGACCTTAAAATGAAACAATCTAATTCCAGCTGGGAAACTAGCCTACTACCATGGGCCAGGCACTGTGTCTGACTCTGGGGAAACTGCCATAAAATGCAGTCTTCTTGGCGATTCCATTCTGTCAGAAGTGTCCATGAGAGGTGGCTTAGTTGAGTACTTGAAAAAACACAACTCTTGAAAGAATCAACATAGAGCTTGCTTTTGCTCTCATTCTTGTTATCTTATTTATTGGGACCAGATCCCCAACCATGGAATGATATCCATGATATCCAGGTCTGACACCCCTATTCCTTTCATGTACCAACCACTCGGGTGTATATGGGATATGTAGGAAGGGATGGAATCATTTGTAGTGATAGGGATGCCTTAACATTCTGCTTTCTGTCCTGACTGACTTTGCTGTAACCCTCTATAATGGGCTTTCTAGAACACCAAATCTTGGGCAGCTCCTGATAGCAGGCTGCCTCATTCTTTATTCCCATGTTCCCAGGGAAGATGCTGCTCCCTTTTTACAGATGGCCCCACATATACCTTCCTCAGCCCTGGTATTTTGTCATACACTGAAGGTTTTTCCTGGATGGGTCTCAGACATGTATTGAAGCTCCTATATTTCAATAAAGAGCCTTAGGTAGTCTATCCTCTTCCTGTTTATTTCCCTGTGTCCTTNATGTGGTCAATAGAAATAGTAAGCTTTATATTGAGGCCTGATGACTAGAGCTTCCGAGGGGAAAAGGGGGAGGGGAGGCATGGGAGGGGCTGAATGGGGAAAGCATGGCCATGCATGACTCTAGTAAGCAACTGAGGTCTCTGTGATTTAAATTACTTGCCCAAGGGCAGCAATTCAGCAGTTACCTAAACAGCTTCTTTTGTCACCTTGGTGACATCTTGTACATTTGTGGTGAAGGAACTTTTTGGAAAAGGGCTACTGATGACAGACAGAGATTTGGGGCAAACAAGCAGAGAAACTAGAGAAGAGAAAGTGAAGGAGCCCGGCCCCACCTTATTTCTTCACTTTTGGCTTTGAAGGTCCCAGGCTGTTTACAACAGACCCTTGTAGGATGCCTGAAGGCTGTGCCACTCAGTGCCAGCCCCANAGCCATCATTGGACCACTGGGGATGTGACTGTGGCTTGGGACATGAGCCCGCTTGTTCGCTTACTCACAGTGAAAAGAGTTTTGAAATGAGTTCTGAATAGACAGCATTTTCTTTGTGTGATTGGTAAATAATACAGAGCAAAGTTAGCAAGTTGCAGGCTTCTGCATTCTGATTCTATGCAACCTTTTTGTAGGGACAAGGGCAGGATGTTTCTCACAGAATGTGACCTCACGGGAATACTAGAGGTAAGGAGTAAAAAGCCTGAACTAAAATAACAAATGTGGCTTTTAAGTAAAGCTATAAGAGGACAGAAGGTTCCTGGCACTATAGTCCACAAAAACCAACACCTGTTAGTGTTGTGCAAGGTGCCAGTCACAGTGGTTTGTCTTTGTTTATCCCTGATATGAAAAAAAAATGGATGGGTTTTCTTATGATAATTTAACACTTTTCTCTTTTAGAAGGTAATGAGATATCTGAATGGATCAGCATGGAGAAACCCTAAGAGAAATAGCATAANAACATTTTGGAACATATCCAAGAAAAGATAACTCTCCACATACCTATAGACATCTACAGGTGCAGGTAAGGACAAATATTGTCAAAGGTAGCTTGTAGTTATTTGGTTACATCTCATATTGGCTTGGACTTTGGGAGAAAACAAACAGTACTGAGGTAGGACTGGTAAAGGGGGAGCTGGGAAGAATCAAATGTTGTTTCTCCTCTCTTGCAAGCTTGGGTATGGTAGCCCTGTATTAAGTGTGAGCTGTGAAGGAGTAGAGGACATGTGATCTGGTTATAGGGGACATTGAAGATCATCAGATTCTACAAGCCCTTCTGTAAAGTGTCAGTGTGTTTATATTACAAATGGTACTTGCACAGTATGGATTTGTACTGGGACTGACTCATTTTCTATTTAGAATTTTCTTTTAGAAAATCACTTTTTAATAGTGCTCAGAAAAGAAATACATCTGTTGCTTACATATAATAAGCATCAAATATGAAGATAAGTTGAATATTTGAATGGTTGTTTGTTGCTATAAGAGACCTGCAGCATATGTATACTGTATGTCTCTTGACTGGAACATAGGCAGCAAACCGTTTTTTTTTTCCCTTTTGAAATATAAGTTGCTCTTAATGCCAAGCTTACTTGGGTTTCTAAAAAATGAACATCATTTTAGAACTCTCAAATGGGTACTTTGGCAGATGTTCAAAGGGACAAAGATTTTATTTGGTNACCCCATGATACTTAAGACTCTGAATGTGTTCCTTAAAGCAAAGCTTAGAAACCCTTTCATTGGTTGCAATTTTGGGTACGTAACACCAGCGTTGTAAGGAGATTTTTTTCCTTCTGCAGTGTGGGTTGAAGTGCTGTTGTTTCTCAGGACTGTGCCAGGTCTCTCTCAGGACTGATAAAGCTAGGCAGCTCTAAACAGAAGAGGAG
>LZPO01008160.1:86066-99828 GCA_001675575.1 Neotoma lepida | reverse complement strand
CCCTCGTAACGTCCACACCAAGAGCAGGATGTTCTGCGACTTCTTGAATGTGAAGAACGTTTTTATCAAGCTGAGGGCATTTACAGGGAAAAGCTGGTGCATGAAAGGCTTTATTCTGCTCAGTTCACTTCCCAGGTCTCTCTTCAGTATGTCAGGGACAAGTTCAGGGTGCATGCCCCCTGTGCTCAACCTATAGAGGTAAACTGACTGGCCTTGTTTTNACCTTTTAAGTTTATATTAGCATANACCAATTATAATTAATGGTTTCATTATGACATTTTAACCATGTCCATGATGTCTTTCAATCATCTTCACCCCATCATCCTCTCCTGCTCCTCCGACTCTCACTGATCTCNTTCCTCTCCTCAATTACTGACTGACCTTTCCGATCTCAGGGACAAGACTGGAAATTCTAGCCAATTAAAACAAATACAATCTAATATTNGCATGGATCATTAACTTCTAAGTGCCAGTATTTTGACAGGCTCCCAATGTGACGAACGCAACCAGATCAATTGTTTCACTAATTAGAACAGCAAAGGAAGCTCTGACCGAAGCTTGAGCAGGCTGGGGGTGGGCTCAGCTGATCCACTGTTTGCTTAGCATGCATGAGGCTCCATCTCTGGCACTTCCTAAACCAGGCATGGCAGCGCACACCTATAATCTCAGTGGAGGAGGGGGACGTAGACGAAGGACAATCAATTCAAAGTCATCCTTTGCTATAGGCAAGTTTGAGGCCAGGCCAAGAGACCTGAGATCTTGTCTCAAAATAAGAAAGTAATAAATAAGGAATGAAAGAAAGAAAAAGAAAGCTTAAACAGTTTAGTTCTCAATCCTACCAGTAAATTGAAATAGAAATTTCATTTTCCAATACCAATCCTTCACTATTTAGATCATAACCAACACATCATACCTTCTTGGGAGACATCACATAAAAATCTGACTAGAAAACTATAGATACTATCACCAAAAAACTGTGTATCTGAAGCACACACAAGCTCTGGGGTCCCTTAGAANCAACACCAGGTGAGGATGAGAATGCATGGTACAAACCAAGTGTGGTACTGCACACCCCTAACCCCAGCACTTGGGAGGCTGAGTGCTGACAGTCTATTGGGACTGTAGGAACACATGGGCGTACCAGTCATAACAAGAAAACCAGGCCCAAGAACTTACTGGAGGCATCGAATTGAAGGATAGATTCTAGAAATGGTTCTAGAAATGGCTACAAAGGGTTAAAAAGCCACAGCAGAGTTCAAGGAGGCCTGAGAAGCAGAAGCTGATAGGGAAGAAAAAAAAAAGAAAACCACTTTATTTTTAGTGTCTATGAGCTTTATCTAGCCATTCTGCAGCACACACATATACATAGCTAGGTAGATAAAAATCAGCGTTCTTGCTGTGATGTGCAATGTGTGATCTGAGGGCTAATATTAGCAATTAAGACTGGAATGAGGGAACCCAAGTGTCTGGACAGGCTACAGAGGGAACCAGTACTACTTGGCAAACTGCTCCCAACAAAATCCACACAGCCTATTTATTATTTAGTAAATTCTGCCATCTAGGAAAGACGAAAACATGTTAGTCTGTCCCTGACATAATGTCCTCATGACAATGCAGTGGGAGAACCCTGCACTACACAAGGAGATCCTGTTTCAAAAAACCAAACNAAAGAATGACTGCTAGAATGTAGCTAAATATGTGAAGTTAGGGCAGGTGGGAGAATGGAAGATAGGAGGAAATGAAAAGTAGGAGAGGAGAGGGGAGAGGAGAGGCGAGGGCAGCTGAAGAAGCTGGGATTCCAGACTGGGACTGGACTGGGACCCTGCACCCCAGAGCACGCTCACCTCAAAGATTCCATTTGATCCTACAGTCAANAAAACACATCAGTTAGCATACTCCATGCCCATGTTAAAGACTTAGAATACTAAGAATTGAGATGGTAAATGAGATGCCCAAATATCACCAGAGTAGAGCCAAGATGTTGACAAATTGTAGGCTGTTCCATCACAAACCAGTGGCTCCTGTGCAAAGAAATAATTCAGGGGAGACAGAGGGAAGGAAGGAGGAATGGGAAGGAAGCTTAGAGAAGACATGGAAGGAAAAACCATAAAACATGGAGTGAAACAAGCAGAAGAAAATGAAGGAGATGATGTAACTAGAGAGACTAAGCGGGAAGGATCTCATTGACTTGGACCTTGAACAAGAAAATCTGCCAGGAGTGGTGGCGTATGCCTTCAATCCCAGCACTCAGGAGGAAGGGACAGGTGGATCTCTGTGAGTTCAAAACCAGCCTGGTCTACATGGTGAGTTCCAGGACAGCTAAGGCCACACAGTGAGACACTGCCTCAAACAAACAATAAACTTTTATGACCAACTTCTAGCTGGCTATAAAAAGGGAGTGAGAATTTGCCCTCTCAAACCTCTCAGCCTTGAAGGCAGTGGGACACTCACTGGCACTATGACAGCAGCCCCAAAGAATAACTGAAGTGGAAGGAATGGAGACAACACAAAGATGCCAGCATAAAGGAGGGCGGGCCCTTCTGCTGTGAAGGAACCTCACAGAGACACATCTGCAGGAAGAACCTCCTACACCCTCATCAGTTCCNAACCCAGTACTTATTCTAGCTGTGTTGTTTTCAATTGTAAGAAAACAGCAGCCCTTGCATCTAGTATTCCTCTGTTGATAGGGATTTTGACTTTTCAAGTAGTGCTAAAAGCCTCTTCTGGATGTCTATTGTAAACATTATTTCTCTTCACACATAAACAGGGATGTTAAAATGTTACCCACAAAAACAATAAGGTAGAGGTAAGCCCCAATGGGTCAAGTTTATGGAACAAACAAACAAACAAAAAAAGAGCAATAACAAAAATCCCAGAATTCCCAGAGTGCTCTCAGGCCTAATCAAGACTTCCTGGTTAGAGATGTAGCTCAGTTAAGTAGAGTACTTGCCCAGTATGAATGAGGCCCGGGGTTTGGTCCCCAGAAGGCACATAAAACAGCAGAATGGTGATGCATACCTATAATCTCAGCCCTTGAGGGATNGAGACTGGAGAACAGAGATTGAAGGTCAGCCTGTGCTACAATGCACATGACACCCTGTCTCAAAAACACCAAGAGGGCATTCCCTTTATATATAAATAAATAAGTATTTGTAAAATCCAGGAAGAAGGTATAGGAAAGTAATCAACCTCNNGAAGTGAAACTGACTCTAAATATCCACAGGACCCACAGGAATTTGCACACTAGTTTCTCCTCTCCCCAAGGCTACAATTTCTCATAGTAAAAGGGGAAAGTAGGGTGTGTAGGGGAGCAGGTGCTGGCTTCAAGGATTAGAAAACACTTGGGAGATGGGAGGAGTGCGACCCAAACTAGTAATATGTGAAGAATACATAAGGAAAGCTGACCTTTACAAGCTGATCAAAGCATAAAACACTAATAATTTGAATGGAGGTACCTTGGGGGGTGAATAAAGCTGCTCTCAGAGGCCACAGGTTATTAAATGAAAATCCCAGGGCCAGAAGCGGGCCTATCTCCCTACAAGCTGCTAGTCAGGGAGGACCCTTAGACCATTCCCCCCCCCAAAAAAATACTGGTAAATTGCCATGGGCTGCCCATCAGAACTGGATGGTGAGGCTCTATTGCTGAAAATGCCACACACTGTGGTTGTGGGACACAGGAAAAGAATCAAGGGGTAACTGGACTGAAAGCTTCCTCCCTGCTGGCTAGCCCTCGTGGTACAGTAAGGTGCAGGGAAAAAATTGTCATCAACCGTGGTATTCAGTTGTGGGCCCCATGTACAATAAGACTGACTTGCCAGGCAAGATGAACCCACTGGTGCAATAGTGGCAAGGCTGATATNGGGGTAAGCAATGATGTGAGGCCTTCTCCACAGGAGGGAATTCACATCTGGCATCATAAACCTGGTCAAAAGCCTGCGGTTGGGAAGGCTGTCGGCCCTAGTGGGGAAGTTACTGCTGTTGTTTTGCTTGGCATGATGAGCCTGTCAAGCTGCCTTCCGAACAACTCGGTCTATGTACACAGACCGGTGCTGATGTGAGCACTGATCACTGAAGTTTCTTATTTGCAGTGGTCAGTGGTAACTCTAGAGATGCATACTGGTTGAAGTGCTAAGAATAAATGACTATTGAATGCTCAGGCATCAACAAAACACTCCTCCCTCCAGGGCTTAGGGACCACGAAGATGAAGAGTCAGAGCAAACTGGGGAGAGCAGTATGTAACACTGGCCTGGTGGCCTGACACGGCTGTTGCACTCTTGGACTCACAGCAGATGCAATCACCTGCACGTGGCAAGGCTTGTCAACAGCTTGTCACAGAAGGGGAAGGGCCCACCCCGCCTGTGGATTTACATGCAGTTAACATTGAAAAGGGAAGAGGGGTACGTTTGCTCCGTTGGTATAGGAATTGGTAAAGGGCCTGTGCGCCTGTAAACAATCTTCATAAAATTGATTGACTGGGACTTCATCATCATCATTAAAAAAAAAAAAGACATGACAGTAGAAGGGAGGCTGGATGAGAAGAGGAAACAGATTAGTGAGGGTGGAAAGAGCAGGAGAAGGCAACGGGAGTGACTATGATTGACNTATATCATATACATGTATGAGAACATCAAACTGATCATTACCTATAATATATGCTAATAAAAATTTAAAAATAAGTTTGTCCAAAAGTCGCTCCAAGGTTAAAATTTCCCAAAGCAAGACAAGCAAGTGGGGGTGTGTCAGGGCGTAGGCCCTTGCAGCAAAGACAAGGCAACATCCAATCGTAAGAAACAGAACATCAACATGTGCCAGATTCTGTTTGGTTAGTGCTATGGTCACCAAAAACCTTTCAGAAAAGCACAAAGGATGCTGGTGAGAGCTTGCTAGCCCCCACTGGCAGCCAAGCACAGGGAAGCTGCATGAGGCTGAAGGTTCAGCATCTCACCAAGGAGTCTCCTGAACAAGCGCAAAGTCAGATATGGAGAAACAGNGCTTTGTTGAACACAGAAGACTTCCTGCNCAGGAGCAGAGCTGCCGCTTAAATGTTCAGATCTGATACAAAAGGAGGCATCCTGGTAAAAAGATCAAAGGCTANCGCTAGACGGAGGGGCTGGAATCGGCACAGCATGGTGGGCAAGTGGCACCCCGAGGAAGCAACCTGACTTTGCGCCCTCCTTCCTCNCACACCACNGCCTGCTGAGGCGGAACCTGCATGGATGGAGATCAGAGCTAGACATGCTTCTTCCTCCACCCGTTTCCTGCTATGTCTCATCTACTTAGGACACAGGAAGCTGAGTGATCCTAGAGCAATACTGCCAGAGGTAAAAAATCAATTGCAAAAGCCGTCTGGATCCTTTCTGTAAAATGTGAGCGTATGCTTTGAAAGCTATTTCTCATCACTAGCATTACAAAGAACATTAGCATCTGAACATTCAGCATCACTGCCATTCTAACACCAAGAAAGCCAAATTAAAACAACAACAACCAAAAAAACTGTCTGTGGGAAACAGAGATAATTCCNCATGGCAGCGACATAAGCCAGTGCCAGCACAGCAAGACCAGCAATGGGCAATTTNAGGATCCNGTGGCAACCTTTCAATTCTGTTTCATTTTTAACAGCAAATGTCACCCTTAGCACATTTGGCCCCAAAGACACTGTGTTTTTTAAAGCAGGTTATCTTCCACGAAGTTGAGAACGGGCCATTTAGGAGCACAGCTTGGAAGATACTAAACAAAACAAATGGATTCTGCCTTGATGAATCAGCACAGGTTGTTAAGCAGAAAAGCCAAAGCTGTTTGTTTCGTTCTGTACAAAACTGCTTGATTTTACAGCAGGAAGAACNTACCTGAGGGAGAGCCNCCTCTCATAATTGGATTTTCACAGATAAAGAAACTGAAATTGTTTCTTCCAGGAGTGTCATAACACCCGGAGATCTTGCAGCTCTCTAGTATAATTCCAGCCTCCAAGAGGGCAGCAGGCACAAGGCTTCCTAAGCAAGTGGCCTACTCTNACAAGGCTGTCCAGGCTATTATTCTACAGGCTTTGTAGTCAGAGGGGACAGTATCCAGCCAGTGCAGAGCAAGGCCCACCCCAGCACTAACGAATGCCCTTGGAGATTGGTCCAACTTCTCTCACAGAGGAGAAAAAGATGGCTTACAAAAGGAGAGCGAGTAAGTCTGAGCGCCACAGGAGTTGAAACAGGTCTCTCTCCCTCAGCATCACGGATGTTTTGGTGCTAGATATGTCTTTGTTGTTGTNTCCACCTTGCATGCTGGAGAATGCTTAGTATCAACTCTGGTCAGTAGCAATCTCTCCCACCCAAATGTGACAAAAATAGATGTCTCCAAACACAACCAAACATCCCCTGAAAGGGCAAAGCCTTACCAGTTAAGACCCACTGGCTTTAAAACNGGTATGACTGACAATCAAATCTCTCTGAGGCCTGCCCTGATAGTGTTTCCATAGCTCATGAATACTTTTTGTTTTTAAATAAATGGTTTGGAACTAGGGAGACATGATTAATGCAAGAAGTCAACACTAATGCTGATTACATGCCAACTGATCTTATTAACAAGCTCTTAAAACCCGACTCCTACAAAGGTGACCTAAACACACCGGCCTGTTGTACCTCCTGTGACTGGAAACACATGTAGCTATAGAGAAGCTAAGATTAACAGAATCTCTAAGATGATGAGCCTCCCTTTTGGGCTAAGTAAAATATAGAAATATTATATCCAGAGGTACTTCAAGGAGAAATCTCCACACAAACNGCAAACTCCTCCCTGTCTTAGATAAATTCAACACATATTATACCCTAAATATAGAATTATCTTAAAAAAAAAAAAAGAACGTACTTAAACTATCAAGTTACTTAATGATCTTACCCTAGAGATAAGAAACTCAACGAGCAGAGGTTTCTTAAATGAGTGATTGCAGCCTTTGGACCATCAAGAAAGAAGGCAGGCTCATGACATCAGGGCCAGTGACCATGGCAGGGTTGTAGGTACTGCAGTCTTTAAATATTACCTGTTTCTCTTTTTCCGGTGCTCTCGAGTAGAATTTTCTGACTCACTCCCACTGCTTGTGTTACAGCGTGAGCGTGACCTGAAGACAAAGCAAAAATGAGGAACATGTACGACAAGTTATAGAAGGGTTCATCAGGTACTCTAGATGTAAGTTTGGAGGAAAATCACTGATCCAAACACAAAGAGCCATATTATCNCTCTCCCAGTAGTGTTTCTGGACTCAGTCAAACACTCAAGTCTACAGCTCAGAGAAAGAGCAAGGCAGGAAGAAGAGGGAACACATTAAGGGAAATGTTGTATTCCCAGAAAGGACTCCGAAGACCCAACATGCCTAATAAAACCCAACACGGCAAAGCTAAACGCCACGCAGTGGACAAAATAGGGATGCCATCTCATCTTCTCCAACCACTTCTGGGGCAGGTAGAGTTTATTCCTACTGCTCTGAACTTGTACTGATTGTGTGACAGGCTTCACCAACAGAATGAGGTATGGGATAGCCTGCTAGTTCCAAGAGGAGCCCAAACCAGGGCCATCTGTTCTGCTTCNTTCTAGTCACCCTCTAAAGAAGCCTGTGCNATCTTGCCAAGATGCTACATGAGAGAGACCCCTTGGGCAATACAGCATCAGCTACCATTTGACCACTGCCTGTTCAATCCACGTGGACACACACACACACAGACACAGACACACACAGACACACACAGACACACACACACACACACACAATGTTGCTGTTTTAAGCCAAGTGTGGAGTGGTTTACAATATGGTAGGGCATAGATTGAGACAGCTCCTCAGAAGGAGGAACAGATAAAAGAGAAATGTCAAGGGTCAGAACAGAGTGGAAGACTGAGATNCAATTGAAAATGGAGTTAAAACCCAAAGACGAGTGATACAGTCATAAAGCAGCCATAGCAGAGGGAAAAGTCTCCGCTCTTGCCTCGGCTGTGAACACCCCATCCTTCCTCCTCTCCGACTCCCTTTGCTTCTTTACCTCCTCCTTTGCTTTAGATCCGAGTCTTCACCACTGTTATGGGCTTTCCTGAGGAAAACAAAAGAAGAAATTACCCAAAGCAGTATTATCAACAGCTAAGAAAGCACACAGAGTTAATCCAGATGCCTTTTGTATTGGTTCACTAGCCACACATTTATGTCATGTGTATACATCCAGCCCTATGACAGGTCCCAGAAACATGACACACCACCAGCTGGCCTCAGGAACCCAGTCATCGAGAGTGAGGCTGTGGTTTATGTGTAATGGCATGTTGGATAAGCTACATCCATCCAACAATAGGGTTAGCCTGCGGTTTCTGGGTATGTAACCCTCTAAGCCAATGTTAGGCTGGTTCCAGCTCTCATGTGAATTCACTTTCCAACATCCTGGCCTTGAATTCCTTCTTTCTTCTCTAATAACCTCATCCACCATAACTCACCACCTACATCTTCATAAAACTTTGACCTTTATTATCTCGAACCATCTCTACATACATTGCTTTCTCACCACACCACCCCCTACTTCCTGTAAGCACTTCTAGTAGGGCATCTTGTTAACAACTGCAGGCACTGAAGCCAGACCACGTGACTAGGATTCCCGTCTTCCCCAATAAAGAGCTTTTTGACTCAAGCTACTCCTTTTAGTGGCTTGGTGTTTTATTTTCTTAGTTTTCATTTTATATGTAAGGGTGTTTTGCCTGCATGTATGTCTGTATACCATGTATGTGCCTGGTGCTCTCAAAGGCCAGAAGACGGTATTGAACTCCCTAGAACTGAAGTTACAGATGATTGGGAGCTGCTATTTGGGGGCTGGGAATCAAAGCTGGGTCCTGGGAGAACAACCAGTGTTCTTCACCACTGAGCCATGTCTCCGGCCTAATACCCCAGTTTTAATAGAACCTCCCATAAACAGTTGTGAGGAGGAAGAAAATGGANCTGGGGAGAAGCCACCAGCAGGGAAGAGCATGTATTGCTCTTNTAGAGGGCCTGAGTTCAGTTTACCCGGCAGCTTACAGTGAGCTATCACTCCAGCTCCTGGGGTTTGAACACTGCAGGCACCTGCACTCACGTGCACTGCTCCTCACTCCCAACACATACACATACACAATTTAAAACTAAGAAAAACAAATCTTCAAAACAATGCATGTAAGGGAAAGGCTGTCACTGTAGGCTGTCATTATTACTGCTTACTGGCCTACCGTCATCCTCCCCATTATCTGACCCCATGAGCTCTGCATATTGTATCCTTATTCAGCTTAGGTTCCATTCAGTACCCTACATGCCAATTCTCAGTACTACCCCCAACTCTGTTTTTTATCCCATCACCTTGGCAAACTATCACACAAAGGATCTGGGTTTTCTGGGCCAAATAGCTAGCTGAGCATCAGTGGCCAGAAGGAACTGAACCAGAGTGTGTTGGGTACACCGTCAACCTGCTTTCCTGATTTCANGCTTCAGTCACTCAACAGTGTGACACCTCTGTCTGACCTAAGCACTGTCTNTGTAGAGTGCCATCATCATCTCCTTTGGTGCCCTTTGGCTAAGGGGCTTCTGCATTAGCTGGTCTCTGCTATCTCCTCCCAAAGGAAAAGGTGGTATCCAATGGAACTCTTCCATCTTCCCTCTACCTGAAATAAAAACTTACCATCTCCCTGTTACCTGTGGAACTGTCTTGACAACCAAAGTTAGCTTCCCCATCCCCACATGCTACATGAGTCCGGACCATTTCTCTCAACCAATTAACTTCCCACTTACCCCTCACATACAGTCAACTTTCCCTGTCAAAACCCTTTTTGTAGCTTTTATTATTATCAACTTTTTTTTTAAACACCATGTTGGTGTTTGTATGTGAGAGGTCAGAGGACAGCTTGAAGGAGTTGGTTCTCTCCTTCCACTAGATGGCTTCCAGGACTGAACTCAGGTCATCAGACTTGGCAGCAAGCACCTTTACTTGCTGAGCCATCACACTGGCCCTCAACTTTGATGTGTATGACTCCTCTTCTTCCACCTGTTCCCTCCTCTCTTTCAGAGCCTAACTTCCTGAGAGATGTCTAAAGACGGCCCCATCCTCTTCCCATATATCATCCAACTCTCAGAAGANTGGACACGCCTCTTCAACACCACCACCAGGCCTTCTGTCTTCCCATTGCCTCTAACATACTTAAACACGGTCCGTGCCCTTATGTTAATTTGGGGGTAATTAAGCATCCACACAAGCAAAGTCACACATGCGTTCTGACCTATAAAAGACAGCAGGTTCATNGTCTCTGCTTTGAAAGAGGCTTNCTGATGTTTGCACACCAGTGTCACTTTGGAGGACAGAGCACACTGACTTTAAGTGCAGTTCTAGTTCCCAATATAGTAACATTTAATATGTATTATTGATACCATGCAANGCACATTATATAGTTAGCGTATTATCTATGTTTTTAAATTTGCCATTTTTAATACGGAAAGCACATGACTATCAATATTTTATAAAAAAATATTCTCTAAAATTGTTTCAGNAAATACTTCAGAACTCCCAACTTGCTTTATTTTGAAAAGATGAGGTTTCCAGTTATCACGAGGAGACAAACAGCAGTGGCTTTCTGAGGATCATGTTACAAAAGCATGCCTAGGAACCAACGCTTCCGATCACAATGGAACCGGAACTGTGTTTAGCTCACCTTCGCCTCATTGGCTGTGCAGAGTCATTGTCACTGCCACAGGAGAGGTTACGCTGGCGGGTACAGGGAAACTTTGGTGACTTAGTGCGGTCACTGGAAGAGTTGTAGAGTCCGCTGGAGTAAAAGAGAAATAGTTCAGGTACCAGCTTGAGAGTTTTTACAAGAACAAGTGTNGAATGTTAGCATTAATGTCATTTGGAATTTTTTTCAGAACTATATCTTTACTATAGATCAAAGCTTCTCAACCTTCCTAATGCTGTGACCCTTTTAATACAGTTCCTCATGTTGTGGTGACCCCAACCATAAAATTATTTTGTTGCTACTTNATAACTGTAATTTTGCAACTGTTANNAATTGTAATGTTAAACATCTGCTGTGTGAACCCCACAGGGGTNGCGACCCACAGGTTGAGAACCACTGNTCTGAACCATCATAATGGCCTTGTGGTGACTTCTTTACACCCATTGGTTTTTGTTTTTGTCATTCTAAAAGGTTTCACATTAGGAAACACGCTATTGGTGTCCACTTCAGCACTTTCTGAAGCCACAGAGCAGTTAGTTTCCTCGACTGGGTAAATGTGACAGCTATACGCCCTCTAGTGCCTCTATTTCCAAAGACAATGCCTGCTTACCTCTGGGGTCCATTTTCTTCCCACGGTGCATGAGATTTGCTTCTTTGGGTATCAGGGCTGTTTTCATTCTTTGCTTTCTTAAAACTTTAATAGTAAAGAATGGAAAATAAGTTGACCAAAAAATAAATAGTTAATTCACACTGATTTATTCAGAAGAGTTGTTTACCAAACGTTAAGATGCATACATACACTATTTCCTTGCTTCCAGCTGTGACTCATTCCACAAAGGACCTAAGATGGCTGCTTAATAAATGTTTCTCCAGTAAGCACTTTTGTGTGTCCTCCCTGGTCTACTTGTACTGCTTTACATGAAGAGAAGCCAAGCTGATCANNTGTTAAAAACTCTCTAAAGAGTCCACTCTAGTGGGGAAGAGGAGATGGTGGGAACCAGGTGAGCCAAAACTAAGAAAAAGCCTTGGAAAAGCCTTATACAAAATCACTNCTTAGTAAGTTAATTAAAAAATAGAATTTAAGTTGGAGTATGGTGGCAAATANATATAATCTCTGCACTTTGAAGGCAGAGACAAGTGGATCTCTGAACCCAGAGCCAGGCTGGTCTACATACGGTTATATGTTATAGATAAATACATANGATGTTGTATTATACATATGTAAATATAGATTATTTTTAAGGAGTTTAAATGGGAATATTCTGCATGGATGACAGTACTTTCCCCAGAAGTCATGGTTTATTAGATGAAAATCTCAGTATCAGGTATGGATACCTTCCCATGTATTTTGTCAGAGAGGCCCAGCGGCACCCAAAACAACAGAGGCTATTGGCATTGCTCTTGATTGCCCACCATAACTAGACAATAAAACCCCATTGCTGAAGGAAACAACACAATTCAGTTGTAGAACACACAGAAATCAAGCTAGAACTGATCTGGAAGCTTTCTCCCTTCTGGCCAGCTTTCACAGTGCTGAAAGTTGCTATGTAGGCCACGGTGGGAGAAAAGCCATCAGGGGACTTACTCAGGAGTTTTTTGTGCTCTGCAATACTGACTCACCAGGCCATGTGTGCCCACAGGTATAATAACGGAATGACTGTTAATGGGGGCTAACCAACTGCTTTCTGATTTAATTTGAGGCCTGCTCCACAAGAGACAATACTTGTCTAGTGAGAGGGAGTTTGGGGGAGAGAGGGAGAGAGGGAGAAAGGGAAGGAGCAAGGGAGGGAAAGAGGAGACGGGTCCTTCCCAGGAAAAGCAGCAGTAAAAACTAGCAGGTAGAGAAAGCAGCACAATGAAGGAAGAGATCCTGGATGTAGTAGTTTGGATAGGAATGACCCTCATAGGCTCATGTATTTAAATGCTTGGTCCCCAGTTGGTAGAACTGTTTGGGAAGGATTAGAAGGTGTGACCTGGCTGGAGGAGGTGTGTCACTGGTGCTTTGAGGTTTCAAAAGTCGGTGCTATTCCCAGTTAGTTCTCTCCGCTTCATGCTTATAGATCAGATGCAACCTCTCAGCTACTGCTTCAGTGCCACGCCTGTCTGCCTGCCTGCCGCCATGCTTTCCGCTATGATGACTGTCATGAACTCTAATCCTCTGGAATCATGAGCCCTAAATTAAATGTTTCTGTGAGCCAAGTTACTTTGGGCATAGTGTTTTGTCACGNCAACAGAAAAGTAACCAAGATACTGGGCATCCATTGACGTGAGGCTGGCACTCTTCAGCAGTGGCCAGACGCCCTGGCTCCAGCTTTGGCTCTGAAGCTCTGAAAGCTAACCCTGGGCAGGACCAGGCTACCCTATCTGTCCTCTGCCCAGCTTCCGGATATCTTGGCTCCATCCTTCCGGATCAGAATGACTTTTGAATACTATTTCCTGACCTAGGATCGCCTTTCTGCCCTAAGAATGTAAATATAACAAAGTTNTTACTCAAGCCCAACAAACCGTTTTGGAACACCTCAGCAAACGGAGGAAGAGATCAGCAGAAGGGCACAGGCCACTGCCCACTTCCTCTGGAGTCTTAGCTTGCAGAGAAAAAGAGTTACTTAGCTGCTNATCCACTTTTGATCCTGGCCTTTTGAGGGACCTGGATAGTTGNTACAGAATACGGCTGTAGCAGAATTCTTGGTAATAGCAACCAAGAGAACAGGGAAAGTGAGAAGGATGTTACAAAAACAAAACAAACAAACTTCTGCCTTGGTACACTATTTCCACACAGGAATAATAGGCACCTGTGGAAGATACATCCAACAAGTGATACACACCCAAGGTTTAGTAGACAGTAGGCACGTTTCACATAGGTCCAGCATATTGCTTAATAATAATTTAAAACCACAATTAAAAAGATCAAATTCCCAAAGTAAATGCTTCACCTTTGANACAAGAAAAGGTAAAAAATACAGCAGAGATTCAATACAGTAGTACGAAGTGTACGTGTTTACTAAGTCAGAAAGAAAAAGTGAGGAGAAAAGAAGGGAAAGGGGGAAGAATAGA
>LZPO01008160.1:37463-48116 GCA_001675575.1 Neotoma lepida | reverse complement strand
AATCATAACAAAATGCTAATAATCATTACCTCTAAATCATAACAAAATGCTAATAATCATTACCTCTAAATTTTAGGGTAGCAGGAAATACTGATTTTCTTCTTTGCATTGTATTTTCCGTATCTTCTACCATTATTATGTAAAACTTTTATTCAGAGTTTATACTTCCTGTAAGGTGCAATTTAAACCACAGTGCACTTTGAAGTGTATATAATGCATGAGAGTGTCTCTGAACTTGGCCTCAAAGCATTAAGCGCATGGAGTTAAGTCTCTTTAACCAGACCAGTCGACCAGAAAACCAGCAGACTAAGCACTTCAGCCATTTTTCAAGCTGAATGAGATTACTGTTCCAGGTGATGGGTTTTCAGGGGCTTTTTAATTCAATCTGTGATTACAGTTAGGCCTCCATACTAATCAACTTAATTCTACCATTATGCAAATCGCTACTTCACAGAGAGGAACCCTGACAGAGAAGGGGGCACGGGGAGCCCTGCAAGCAAGAACAGTCAGGAAATAGAATGTTTTGGTTAAATTAATGTGCCTATTTAATAACAAATTTAGGACGAGGCATGGTGTTGCAAGTTTGCAATCCCATCACTCGGGAGTAAAGGAGGGCAGTCAGGAATTCAAGGTTACAGCCAGCCTGGGCTACAAACATAAAAGGATCTGCAGTAACTGACCAGCTCTGGCACCTTATTTAAAGGTCACTGACATCTGTAGCCTTTAAGGACCCAGGNCATTGGGACCGTAAAGACTCAGGCTCCTCCCAACATCCACTCTATCTCAAAGCTAGGCAGGGACCAACTGGCATCTGGTGACAGCATCACAGAGACCGCCACTGGGGAGTGACACAATGACATCAATATTGCTGCCCTTAGTTCTGGCAGGTAATGAGGACAGCTAAGAAGCTGGAAGTTCAGGGTACTGGCGACCTTACCAATTTCTTCTCCTGAGACAAAGAAGAAATGTTAAAGTATTGCAGTGATAACATACACATAGCTCAAAAAATAAATAAATAAATAAAAAGGATCTCACAAAAATAATTTAGGCCTAAGGGGAAGGATGTCCTGGATAACAGGAATTGATCCATGGGAGTCCTAGCCCAGTGCCAGCACCTCCTGCCAAGCATTATTTTTAATGCATTTNGTAGATGGGCTTCTTTGCATTAAGTCATGTGAACCCGTGGCAAGACAGGGAGAAAATTACAAAATTCAACTAACTACTTCTCTACTTCTCAAATGACTTCTCTGCTTCTCAAATCTACTCATACATTAGTGAATCTTTTAAAATTGACATATCTAATTAGAAGTTGAAAAACAAAATAAATTTCCACCACCACCACCACCACCATCCCCCCCCCAAAAAAACCTATACAATTAAGAGCTTGTATTTGACTTTGGGACTACCACTGTCTGAAAAGTCTAGAATCTCTCAACCNCACGAGTTCAAATTCACCTCAAAACCTGATTTTAATTTCATCAATAATAACAGCCAATTGCTTTTTCTCCCTAGAAGAAGAATGGATAGTATCAGAGTTTGGGTCTTTGCAGTACACCTCAAAAATCAGTTCATTGGCCGCTTCACAGATATTACAGAGGAGTCTCTACAGGTGAGATCCTCTGCTAAGTAACATGTCCCCAAACCTTGGGACTGCTACACTGCACTGACAGTTCCATGTGTGGTCATAAAAGCACTGGTTTATTCCTAAAATCCTTTTAGCACCAAAAAAAAAAAAAGTCAATTCAAAACTTGCTGTTCAAGTGTAATCCCAGCACTTGGGAGGCTGAGGCAGGAGGACTGTTGTGAGTTCAAGTCTACCTACCCTGAGCTATACAGCAAGTAAGAGACTAAACAAGAAAACATAATTTATGAACAGAGTCAAAGAAGTCAGCTCAATTCCATCCTTGGTTTTACTCTTCATGAAGTTAAGGAGACACAGAGGAACGGATTCCCCTTCCATCATCATCCTTTCATCCATTTATCCTGCATGGGTTGCCCTAATAGCACAAGAGGCAGCAGGNTCTTCACAGACAGATCAAAAGGAATCTTTCACACCCTTGCCATCTTTGACCAGCTTCTAAAAGCTACCTGTGAAGGCATAAAAGCACAGCCAGATGCAGACATTGTACCTACTGCTAAAACCCTGCCAGGGTGCCATGAGGTCAGCAGGGCCTACCCTTGACTTCCGGTCTCCCTTGAAAGCGTCCAGGATTTCCACCCAGTTTGTGTATCATTCTCAGCAGGTTAAGAACAGATGCGTAGTACCCAAAGGGTTGTTTTGTTTACTTTAGAAGATGCAGCTCTGCAATTCCACACAGTCTACACCCTTCAGAGTATATGAACCCTACCTTCACAGACTGAAAAGCAACTTCCGNAGATAATACAGACCACCAAAGTCTCTCCTCTACCTAGAAAGGTTTTGCTTTCTTTTGCTAAAATTAAAATGGCATTTTCCCCGTCACCCTTTCTCTTCCACAAGAAACGTGTGTGTGACATAATTAACCTGGTTTCNGCACGGCTNCAGCTGAAGAGAGCNTGGTAGCTTCACTTCACAANGTCTTTTAAGTTACTAATGAGCAGGTGAGACCCTCTCCCTCACAGTAGAGCTTGATGCTCACAAAGACTTACATCTTTTCCCAGGACTCTAAGTTCAAACTGGGTTTCCTTGAAGTGCACCTTTGTGATCCGGGGCCTGGAAAAGAAAGAAGACAGGCTGTGCTTGCTGTTTTCAGAACTTCATTTGTCAGAATTCAGAGGGGTAGCCAGCAGTAAAAGATTGAGAAGCACGGGCTCTTTTACGTCCTGTTGATGTNCNAGAACATCCCTGTATGTCCTCTGCCCTGGACATCCTCCCTATGCTTCTCCACTAATACACAAACAAGCTTGGAATCCCCATGCCCTGAGGGNACCACCTTCCACACATACACAGGGCCACAGTTGCCCAATTTCTCCATTCCTTCCCCAGTTAGAGCTATAACTCCAATAAGTCCTGGGTCCATGGGCCACCAGTACACAGGGGCATGGGTGGGAATCCTACTACATAGTTTCCATGGACAGGAGAGTCCAGAACAACCACAGCTGAGCATTACAAAGAAGATAAATAAATTCACCACCACTTTTATCCATTTACCACTTACTACTTTAAAGATANGTGTTTTTTCTCCCAGAACCCCTTGGCACACAAGCCCCCAAGCCCAATGTATATAGTACACAACTTGAACACTAACTCTGCCCCCAAGTTATACTTACCAGAAATACTTCCCCACTTGCTTTTTATTCTTATAGACAACAACACCCACTGGAGTTAGTCCTAAGAAATACTCAGACTTGTTTTCTCCCTGAAAAAATAAAAATACAAACAAGCAAACACATATATTCCAGGACTATTAATTTATTCCTAAAGGAGTTCCTGGTAAAACTATAATTGGCCATACAAACATAATTTGCTAGAATGGTTATGTAATTAACAGNAATTATATAATAAAATAATTAAAATATAATTAATATTGGATTTAGGTTTTGAAAGACATCAAACAAACAAAAAACTAGCTAAACTGTAACAGTAACTAACTGGATGCTCTTTCCCCTCCGGTCTGAGCATCAATCTACACTTGTGACTTCAGTTCATCAAAAGAAGCAGGGAATGACAATCAGTTGATGCTGCTTATGCAGTGGTGATTAAGCCCAGGTGGAATCACCAGCTTAAAATACTGANGAGGATGAGCCACCAAATCAGTGACNTCAGGATCTCCGGTGACAGAGGCAGAGTGTCAAAACACACAGGGGCTTCAAACAATTCTGAGCCACAACCTGAGACCCACTGGCTTCTAACCAGGGGTGCTTTCAAATGGTCTGTCTTGGTTTTGCTCTCTGATGTGGATAAAGCTGTGCCCAGTCTACCAGCACCACAAGCCTCATGAGGAATTTTAGGCAGCTGTCTGCAGACAGAGGCTTCAATTTCCTGAGGTCTACCATGGTCCTTCCTACCTACACTTGTAACTTTAAGACTGNTCAAAAATTGAGAAGCACAATCCCTTCTCATAAATCCTGGAGAAGGTTTATTTCCAGGCAGTGACAAATNTCAAATAACAGAACAGGACCCTGAAATGACAGAGCCACAGGNTGGGTGGGTATGAAGAACACACACAGAGCTGTTCACCGAACAGCCTGCAAGCAGAAGACAACTGCTCCGGAAAACCNCACGCATTGCCAACCCTTCACCTCTAGAAANCATCCTCAAGGGATAGAAGACCTAACAGATGTGGGTCGTTCCCCATAGATCCTTACCACTGCCCTCCAAAACCAGGAAACTTGATTAGGAATTAAGACAGGCATTATAGAATGCAAAGCATTTGGCAGAAGCCTCCATACATTTCCTAGGGGGGTGCATTTTTTAAACACCCCCAAACCTACCAAGAGGCCAGCAGAGGAGAAGATAACAACTTCACGGAGTTTTAACACCTTNCTTCCTTCTTTCATTTCTTACTGCNTGGTCCAGGCTGGTCTCAAACGTGAGACAGTCTGGCTTCNACCTGGGGTGACAGTGCTGCGGTTACAGGACTGTGCTACCCAGACCTCAGGGGTGTTCTTAAAGTCAGCAGCGTTTCATTCTCTAACTGGCATCTAATACCAGGGAACTTACAGATCCTCCGAGTCTGTGACTTCCATTATCACACTGCATGTGTACTCACGGATGCTTCTAACTGTAAGAGGAATATAAACCAGGAACAATGGCAGGTGCCTGGAATCCCAGCACTCCCCAGGAAAAGACAAGTGGAACTTGAGCCAGGGTCTACACAGCAAGACCCTGAAGGACTGACTGAACAAATAAGAAGTATGGTTTCTTGTTTCAGAAGACACTAATGAGCTAAAGACATGCTCTAAAATGAATGCAGGAGTGAAAATACGGAGGTGATAGTNGGAGAGAAATGTCTGAGAGGGTAGGGCTTGGCTCTAGAACACTGATGTGGATCTGATGTACGGCTGGCAGGTGTCCACAGCTACTGAAAAGAACTGGCAGAAATATCTCTATCNATGCAATTACTCTCCTGTGCGTTCAGTCTAGATCCACCAGCCGCTGCACCGGGACTGATGCCCAAGACCTACTTTACCTGGCAAAGAACTTTTTTTTTTCTGCCATAAAAATCTATTTTTAGAAAATCCTCCCNTTTTCTAATATCATCAATATCATTATAGACTGATTTTAAACTGTTCTGACATTTAGCTAAGCCCTTTGGAACTCTTATCCAGATTGTGTTTGCAAGCCCAGTTAATTGTTTTCTACATGTGGAAATATAATCACAGACTTCTATGCAAAACTCATTAGGGTTTAATCCACGTAAGAACAGCTTTACGTGTGAAAAACACAGGAGGAAGTATCATCTGCTTGGTAAACAAGAGGACGGCAGCTTCCCTTAGGGAGTTTCTCTGACTTTTTAACAAAAATATCATCAGCTTAAAATATTGTGTATTAATTAAATGTTACTCACATAGACAGGATGGAGGTCAACACCATACATCTCCAGGGATTTGGCGGTCCTCAGGTAATTCAGCTCAGCTTCAGAAGGAGCCTGACCCCTACACCCGGAATAAAAACAAAGACTTTTTTACTCATAGCTACTCCACTTGAGAGAGAAGGATGCTTCAGTGTGTTCACTAGAAAAACAAGTAAGATTCTGCACTAATGCAAGAGATACGGTTTTGTACTTGTGGAAGAACTTGGCCTTCTGGGTGACAAGAAGTTAATATTTATATTAAGTTAATTTCATTCACCAAATCTACTTCTGCTCATTATGGTCTATTCCCAAATTCTCAGTATGTATTAAAAATTATTCTGTTTCAAAAGCTCCCAAAGAGATTATTGAGACCATAAGCATTCAAATTAAAAAGCAGCCACTTCCCAAGGAGCAAAATGTCACCACGCACCAGCACCAGCAGCTGTGCTTTGGCAGCAACAGGAGCTGGCACCACACCAGGCAAGGAGTGGAAGGGCCCCCCTACCCAGCAGGGGTCACATCAACAGCTCCTGAGCACAGGTGCAGTTTGGAAGCACATTAGTTAACATACAGAAACTGTAAAGTGCTTGTCATTTTCATAATTGAGTACAGAAGTCTTCCAAAGGCCTTCATGGGTGGTAATATCCAGTGAACACCCTTTGCTTGGAATGAGGGTGAACATCTGCCAGGAATCTCCATGGATGAATGCGGGGAGGGGTAGTGTGTGGGGGCTGACGGCTAACAAAAGATAAAAGCTGCTAAGAATGTCTAAAAAGTGAGAATCGCTCTCTGATGCATTCCGTCACTTCAGCCACTTTGCACTTAGACGAAAGCCTGGAAGACTGCTCTTCATAAACTGGTCACAAGAAAACTACCAAATTTTGATCATGCTTTATTCCCAGAAAGAGATAACTGGCCACACGGTCACATAAAATATGTATGAGCGCCTTTATCCAAAGCCCCATAATTTCACAATATAATTGTACTTTGAAACTCCTAGTAGAATCAGTATTCGCAGACCGTGCCAAACACACTGCCCTTTATAACAAGCTCTCTCCTGTTAGCATCCACTTCAGCAAAGCCTTAAAATGAAGGAGTCTGTTTTCAGGGCACAGAGCATTCTAGTGCATGCTAATCCAAGATGGAGAGTCGGCCCCTTTGATTGCTTTTCAGCAATTGATTTCTGTCTCTCCCCACTGAGGCACATCCGTTCAGCAANCATTTTTGTTGAGCAGATTAATTCTACATTTTTTTCTTAACCATAAATAGATCTGAAACCAAGGATATTCAAAGGGGAATGTTACACAAGAAGCAAAAAAGTTAAAGCAAAGTTAATCAGTATAGAGGATTTAACCAAAATACTATAATTAAATTATAACTTCAATGCTCTGGGCTATTAACTGCAACTCTTCCCAGAGGAGCACGTGAACTCTCGAGGTGCATGCAGGGTCAGCATAATGACTGCAGAAGCGNGACGCCAGTGTCTTCATGAGCACAGACTCATTGCTATGGCCCAGACAGGATTTTTTGCTTCTAATTCTAAAGATTTACATACTTACCATGGGGCAAATCTCAGACACAAAGGTATGTTTACTTATTTCCATATAGGCAAAAGTAATATTTATACATTATAGGATTTCACAAGATAATAGTGATGGGGAAAAAAATACAAAACCCAGCTCTTAGAGAATGACTATTTTCTCTATGGAAATTATATAGAGAGGAGAGGTCAGAGGTCAGTAACCAAAACTGTGGTGTCTTTAGGTACTGGGTTTACCATTGCCTTTATATTATCTAGACATCTGGAATTATCAATAAGGATTTATTATTATAAAAGAAGCAAAGAAAACCAGCATTCGGGGCACAGGAATTTGTCGCTGGAAACNCATTATGATTGTNTTAGCTGACAGTGATGATGGCTGATACAACAAGAAGCATGATCCTACATTAGAGTCTTATGAATCCTTTCTATAGCTTCCTCCAGCTCTTCCTTCTGGTCAGGAACAAATCGGTACTCCGACACATACCCTGCAGTATGCTTATATGGGTCGTGATCTCCAAGTTCGGCTGGAAAACAAAATGTAATTTTATTCATATAGTTTTTTCTTAACTATCACNGGTAAGGGTATTTTAAGAAAATGCTTCTAAAAAATAAAGAAATAGAATTTTTCTATCACAATTGAACATTTTTCTTCAAATGCCTTATCAATTTACTAAATAACTTTGTTAAAACATTACTAAAAAAACTTCACCAAAGATATGTGCATGGTATAAACAAATTAGGATTTAGAAAATAAAAGTCTACGTTCTCACTTTCCCACAGAGTCTATCACTGTTTTATTTCAATTATTCTTATCAGTATATATGAAATACTATGAATGTGCACATTTTGAGTCATAGAGCTACTAAAGTTTAGGGTATGTATTTTAGGAACACTAGAGATGATCCCAATATATCCTCTCAGACAATGAAACCAAGAGCAAGCATGGCCTTCAAACGCCCATGCTGCATGTGATGCTCCCAGAAACACACTACAGTCCTGGGCCTGTCCTGCCACCGTTAGCACAAAGAAGCATAAGAAGGAAAAAAAAACAAAGTTCTGATCAACTTCTTCCTGTAATAATCGTCCTTCTAAGGTCAACTCAATTAGTCTAGTTGACATTCTGCCTGCGATATTTATTCTATATAACGTCTACTAATGTCTCAAGAACAAAGACCAGGCTATCTCACGTTCCCTACGCTGAATCTGAAATATGCCCAGAAAATAAACTTACATACAAATAAAAATTCAAATATTTTCTCCAAGCATTTCTGAGGCAAATATACGTAAGTGGAACCTACCCTGGATGGCATATGCTCCCAGCTGAGCAGCAATGTTGACAGGGCAGGGCAGCCGGCCCTGAAGGGCATCTTGCTTCACCTGTAAGAAAAACTGATATCTAAAAGAGAAATGGAAAAAGGAGATTAACAATTTCTGATGCTGCTCAGAGTTAAAGCTCCAGGCCCCGAGGAGCAAGAGAAACTTTAGTTAAAAAAAACAAACAAAAACCAAAAAGCAAGCNGCTCCAGCCCCTCGGTGAGGAGTCTAACTGAACCAACAGGGAGGGAAGGGACCAACCAAACGTACTTTACATGGCCTCACTGAGTTACTGAATTCTTAGNGCAGACTGCCTGGCTTGCACAGTAGCTACGCTGCTCACTACCTCTGTTGCCTCTCAATGCTACTTAGTTTCCTTAAAGGCCAGTCGCCTCTCAGGATTGGGAAAGGACAGTAACAGTTAGTTCATGTGTCAATGAGAAGATTCAATGTAATGTCATAGTCAGTACTTCAACAGATGCCATTCTCAAGANGAAGAAATGACAAGGATCCTACCTTTATTACATGTGTCATCTACAAGGCTCAAAATCATGTGTACCAGACAAAATCAACATTGTAGGTCTATTCCCTGTATCGTCCCACTTAATAAGACCCTGCTCATCTTTGCTTATTCTGCTCATTGTTTTAACTTTGCTTATTCTGTGATACCTTTAATGTTCATAGCACCAAGAAGTGTTTTCAACAATGTAAAAACTGTAACACCTTCTGTGTATTTTATATACAATAACCTAGAAAAATGNGGTCAGCACTGTTGACTTCATTCTGTAGATGAGGTAACTGCCCAAGATCTCACAGCTAGTTAGTCAGTAGAAACAGAACTATAGCCTAANCAATTGGATTCTAGAACCTCCCAATCAAGGGACTCTATGTGAGCTGGGGGATGGCTCTGTTGGTAACATGCTCGCTGTATCAGCAGAAGACCAGAGTTTGATCCCAAGAACCTGCATTAAAAAACACAGTGGTGTGTTTATAACCCCAGCTTTCAGGAGGCAGAGATGGGCAAATTCCTGGAGATCCCCAGCAAATCAGACTAGCATAATTGATGAATTCCAGGCTAGTGAGAGAGCCTGTCTCTAAACTGAAGGTGGACAGTGCCTGAGGAGTAATACCCAGGGCTAATCTCTGGTCTATGTATGTGCAAACCCACACACACACACTCTTGNACATGCACACAGGCACATATACATGCATACACATACACACACACATAGACANATGCACATACACACAAACACATGCATACACACACGCATACAAATATACACACTTACATAACACATGCACACAAGGGATTTTGCGACTCTGATTAGACCATCCGGCTTCCTTCCCCCAGGATGAGAAGAGGCAGTGGTTTATGAGGCAGCATCACAAACCAGCACACCACATGCAGCTGCTGTCACTAACATGCCCACACACACTCGCATCCTTCAGGCTGCCCTGTAATTTCCCTTCCTTTGTAAGGTGACGCTTGATGTCACTGGGAGANGCAAAGACAAGAAAAATAAATGGATTCTAGAAATCANCTATGATAAATCTCTTCTCCACCTGCTTCCAGCTGCAGCCCTAGGAGGAAATCCAAATGCTGGAGGCCACACTGGCCATTCCCNGAAGACCGNGGCTGCAGGCTTGAGGCCAAACTTCCTCGACTGGCTGCTTCAGGAGCTGGCACACTAGTCTCAGGTGCCCATGTGAAAGAAACCTAGGAACGCTGGAAAGCCATCCCTGATATCCACATCAATCACAGCATATGTNAGTGTGTGGCAGCAACACACTCCTCTCCACCCCTTGCCCAGGACCCTTGCATGTTTAAAACCTGGCCTGCCACCATCCACATTTCTCCTCCTTCTTCTGGTCTGCTCTAGGGTAAGAAGTATAAAAATGTTCTCTTCAAGTGATGGAAGCCAGACCTTTCCCTTGGTCACATGCTCACACAGAGCATGACATTCCATGTAGCTACTGAATGAAGAATGAGCAAGAGGGTATGTCCGGTCTTAACATACAGATTCTAGAAATGCAGGCTANGGGACTGTGGTACGGTGACTGACAGCTAAATAAACACACATGCCCAGAAAGTTCTGACTAATANTCTGATAAACTGAAAGGCCTATCTCAGGGCCCCACATTGATCTTTTTCTATTTCTTGAAGCAACAAATGAAAAAATAGAAAACAACCATCATTTTCCCCGCTTCAGCTACCCTGTCAATCTATTGAGTATCTACATTGTTTGCACTGGAGTCGGTACTATGTACACATTAACTTACCATATTCTTCCAGTCATC
>LZPO01008160.1:19919-36608 GCA_001675575.1 Neotoma lepida | reverse complement strand
CACACACACACACACACACACACACACACATACACACACGCGTACACATGCCGCAACACATATGTACCACACTCAAACCCACACACACATCACTCACATTTATAATCATACATACACAACAAATAAATATCAAAGTTATTTTATGTAATCGGTCCACTTTTTCATGTCTATTGTATTACAGACCTGTCTAAGGAGCAATGTCTTCATGCAAGTCAATGGCGTCATCCTCAGTATATCACATACTGGTCACACATTAAATGTGCATTTAGTTTACCTACATTAACTATGATTTAGACCAAACAGAAAAAAATTCATAGTCATCACCTATAAGCCAATTACATCATCTGGTTCTTAGATAATCTGGTGAGATACCTGAGGGAAAATGTCTACACTGACAAACTCTGGGGCACAGGCATTAGCTGATTCTGGAGGAAATTTTCTGTTCCTTATTAATACAAGTTAAACATAGGTAAAGAAATGTGTTGTAAACCTTTGGTCTTTCCCTCATCTTAACACAAACATTTTTGGAAGCTAACGCTATTTAAGTGTAACTACACTATACTGTCATGACAAACACAGGGTGGACTACTAAAGATTCACATTGATTAAGCACCTACCACTCTAAACACATATATCATGTTAGCTAACACTACAAAAGTCCTTTGAGACACATACTAAACCATGGAAAGGATGGCTTTGCACCATTTTTAAACAAAAGGTCCCTTTGCCATTCTCTAATGAGTTATAGATATTAAAGCATCTTTATACCTTAGACTTGGTTCCCACCCCCGCCCCCATGAAGATCTAACATAAATACCTCTCCTCTCAGAACAACTCCCTTCTCACAGAAAGGTGTGCGCTCTGGCTTTCAGTGCTCAGGAGCAAACTGAGGTGGGTAATGTGGAGGCAGATATCACACGGTTCTAAAGATGAGGCCTACATGCGACAGGTCAGAGTAGGATGGGAACCCCCAGAGAGTCCAAAATAGAAAGGAAAGGAAGTCTGAGATGGAAGATACAAGAATGCACAGTGGCTGGGAAGTGGCTAGGTCATCAGTACCTGCTGAGCAAACATGAGAACATGAGTTCAGATCCCCAGCACCCACGTCACAAGCCAGGCACACCNGTCTCTCTGTAATTCTGGCTGACCTGACTGAGACCTGCCATGTCTCAGGATGGCCTTGAACTCATAGAGATCCACCTGCCTCTATATCCCCAGTGTTGGGATTAAAATACCCTTATGTGCCACCATGCCAAGCTTATATATACTTATATATACAAATTTTATATATACATAAAACCCCACCTCCGGGTCACAGAGGTAGACATTTCCCTGGGACTTGCTGGCNAGCCAGTCTACCAATGAATGAGCTTCATGTTCAATAAGAGAACTTGTCACAGAGATGAAGGAGAATGATTGAGGAAGAGACCTGACCTCTGACCTCCACATGTGCACATCCCCACACACATGCATATGCTTATACAAAAGGATGGTATAGAAAGAGGGAAAAAAACCAGGCTACCTTTGTTGATATGATTTCCAGTTTTTCACATAATGTATAAAGTTTTACTTCAGCCCATAATAAAAGTTCACTGGAAAATTAACTATCTGAGTTATGACAAATGTGTTGGTTTTTGCAGCCAGCTCACTGGTCAAGAAAAGTTCAACAGGACACTGATGTCCCCCGCCCTCTCTTTAGAAGGCACTTTCAAATGCTGGTCTAGACTGTTTTGACAATCTATATAATCAATGCCAGTAAGTAAATCTGTCTTTACTGAAACATAGTTTTTGGAGATAAAGGTGAAGTAATACATTATAATACTGATCTTTTCTCTCCTCTTTTAATATTAAAAGTGATTATCTTTTCATTTCCTGCAAAGATAAATGAAATATCTAAACAGTTGATATTTCAGCTATAACTAATTAACGGAAAATAAGCAACTTTTCAAATATATATTCATATGCATAAAACTAGCATCAAAATGCCCTTCCTTTGCAGTTCAAATGACTGCTCTTACACAAATACAAAGGCCAAAGGCACGCTGAACAATGACAGGGAATATCCTATCACAGCAGATGCAAAATCTATCATCATGTCACCCAGGTTCCTGCTGCTTTCCAAACACATCTATCATCGGACACTGATCTGCCTCATGCAAGGCTAAAATTTAATCCTCANAGCAGATGCATCACAAGACACAGCTCAACACAAATTCTGGTGTTTAACCCCAACTATTAATCCACTTTCAATACAGCCTTTCATAGACAGCACATTATTCAAAGATAAAGTTAATACTATACCTGGTTATTTCTTCTTTTAGTTTACATGGATCTTCAGCATAGAATTTAATACCAAAATACAAAGTATATGGAGGTCCAGCTTTAAAAAAAAAGTAAAAACTAATTATATTTCACATTATAATCAAAGTCACATTGTAATATGTAACAATTAGGAATTATATTCACATATGGAGAATACATTAAAAATGAAAAACATCTCTTTCAAGCAGTTGACAGTTTATTTACATACAAATTATATTTTTAGCTTTACATTCTCACATCAAATAATATTAGTACTACAATTTGCCTTTAGGTATACTGTGTATCCACTGACATAGTGTGTGTGTGTGTGTGTGTGTGTGTGTGTGTGTGTGTGTGTGTGTGTGTGTGAGTCAAGGTCTCTAATTCTAGCTAGCCTGACTGAGACCTGCCATGTAGACCAGGATGGCCTTGAACTCAGAGATCCACCTGCCTCTGTGCCCCAGTGTTGGGATTAAAATACCTTTATGTGCCACCATGCCAAGCTTATACATACTTTTAAAAATCATTGATGAGTTTGAATTTAAACTGTTTGCTAAAATGGAGGTTCTATACTTGGGAGGAAAAAAGAATTAGGGGCTGGGGAGAAGGCTCAGTGGGTAAAAGTACTTGCTGTAGAAGCAAGAGCATCTGAGTTCAAATCCCAACTTCAATGCAAAAGGCAGGGTGTGGCTGCACATGCCCCCACAGCCCCAGCACTGTGCAGGGCTGACAGAGCAGTTTCTGGAGCTTTCNGACTGCCAGTCTAGCTCCTGGTTCCATGTGGGGTCCTGTCTCAAGGGAATAAGGCAGGGGATGACAGAGTAGGATGCCTGTCATCNTCTTCTAGTCTCTGCATGTAGGTAAATGCACCCACATGTATGCGTGCGCACACACACATACACACACAGGCACACACACAGAATTACATTTACAAAATATTTCTAAAGACAAGAACACAAGATGGAAAAGGCAATGGCTCAAGACTGTTGAAAGCAGGAAATGGATTCAAAGTGCATGTTCGTTCCCACATAAACACAGAAAACACTTACGGCCCCAAATACCACAATGCTGACTGGTTCTTATCTCTGGTTGGACAGTCCGTGCACAACTTTTATTAATTTATATTTTCCTATTATTCATTATTGAGGGAAGGAGGCAGGAAGGAGAGGTTCATCTTGCCATCAAGAATGCATATTGACAAACAAATTACCTTTTAAAGCCATCCACTTATCATGTCAACTATCAAGAAAAAGATTTTCTAAACTTCTCTGCAAAAGGCTGTAAAGAGTGCTGAGTGAGCAGCAGAGGGGGCTGTGTTGGTGAGTCGCAGCCATGGGACAATGGACCAGCCCCAGCATATTCAAACAGGTGGAGGTCTGTATGTGCTGGTGTGGAGAAGGTCACCAGTCTACAGTCCTGACACCTCATAGGGACAAAAAGTTAATCTATGTTGTTTGTCCCAGGAAAAAAATACATGAGGAAGTGTAAACTCTGGCAAACACTGGGAAGAAGAAGTAGCAGTACTCTGTAAATTGATTAGCTAGAATTTTCATAATTATGTATATTTCTTAAGAAAAATAATAGAGAAAAATAATAGAGAAGCACAATATCTGATGCATGTAAACTATTCTAATTTTTAAAATTCATTTATTTTATATGTATGGGTGTTTGCCTGCATATATGTATGCAAATCACGTGCACGTCTGTCACCCTCAGAGGTCGGAAGAAGGAGTCAGAGCCTTGGAACTGTAAGTACAGACTGTTGTGAGCTGCCATGTGGGTACTGGGAATTAAACCCGGGTCCTCTGTAAGAGCAGCCAGTGCTCTTAACCACTGACATCTCTCCAACCCCATTAACTATTCTAAATAGAAAAATATTCCCTCACATATGTGAAAAAGATACTTCTTATTCATTTACCACACACAAAAGAACTATCTATAGACAACATAAAATTAAAAAAATTCAGGAATAAAGTCTGGAACTACACGTGCATGGGGAAATAAACAGTCAACACATCGTACAGAGTACAAGGTCCCTTGGGTGCTGTTATATTGTAGTATACCGCTCTAGAAACATTGCTTACTTCAGAGTGAGTGGGTGTGGCCTGCACTGTTTTCAAAACTTTGAACTTCCAAGCTGGCAGTAACTAATTAGTAATTAATAGATCTAATATGTTTTGGTTTTGTTTTGAGGCAAGGTCTCATGCAGCTCGCTGGCCTCGAACCTGCTATACAGCTGAGGTTGATCTGAAGTCCTGATCCCCCCGTCTCCACCTCCCAGCTGCCACATCCTTTGTTTTAAAACCAACGGACTGTCAGTGTTGCAACCGGTTATTTCACCAAAGGCTCTGCCCCACCACCAGAAAGCATGGCACGTGTCTGGGGAAAACAGTGGACGCCACGTAATCGACATAAAGAAACTCTAATCCGCTTCATTTTTAGTTAAATAAATGAAGTCATAACTTAAATGCTGGGTGAAAGAAACAAATTAGATCAAGTAATAAAAATAAAGTTCATTTATAATATACAAACCATGTTATTGGCTATCATCACATACTCACACATGTTTTGTCTCTCCCAAAGCCCTATTAACTGCATACATAGGACATCAAGAAGGCCCATGCCTCTCCCTTCATCTCTGCCTTCCTTCATGAGTTACTTCTTACACATTTCGTGATTTTTCTTTTAAATCTACATTTTAAAACCTTTGCTCTAATTTCCTATCAATACTCCATATATTTGGTTTTTATGCATATTCAATCACTGTTTGTATTTCTGACAAACACACCCCTCAACACAGACACCAGGGAGGCAAGTCTATTAAATATTTAGAAGAGGCAGGAAGTCCAGACGACGGTGATAGTCTGTGTCAATCAGCTCTGTTCCTGAGCAGATGGGTCTGCCTGTGCCCGAGGCGGCTGAGCTTTCACCTAGGGGGGCGGGGAGGCGTACATGCCGCTAAGACGCGCACAAAGAGAAGAGGCTTTCTATAGACTCCAGAGCTACTTTCATTCTGTGGAACATGACAGATGACCCCTAGTCACCCGGCACAGACATTTCATCTGTGTCCAGTCATGGGTAGCTAAGCAGAAACTTGAAAAATGCACAATGAAAACCATTCAGAGCTTGAGTTAATTTTCTTTAAGGGCTTTGGCTTTTTCCACCCGCATACAGAGGGGCTTGTGTCACTTCGTATTGCCCAGCATGATGGCACATGTCTTTAATCCCAGCACTCAGGAGACAGAGACAGGTGCATCTCTGTGAGTTCAAGACCAGTCTGGTACATAGTAAGTTCCAACTCAGCTAGGGATATATAGTGAGACCTTGTCTCACACAACAATAACAACAACAAATTTATGAATATTTTATTCTTGGCCACAGCCTAGAAGCCACCACAGAGCAGGTAAAACCACAGGGATGAGAATAAAGCTTACCCATGCCTAGTATTTGGTGCTACGTGGGCACTGTCTACTACAGCCTGGGAAAACAGACCTTTGACTCAAACTCATCTGGAGCGCCCGGTAGAGAAATCTACAGCCCTAGAAATGGTCATTTATATGCAAGAATATTTCTAGACAGACATTGTCTGGCTTCTTATTCTAAGACTAACTACAAAATTGGATGCTGATAAGTAAATCACTAACTTAGTAGAATCTGGAATCCATCCATTTAATGGATTAACGTTAAGAAATCCTTAACATGAAGCTAATATCGTGTTTTATCAAAAAAAAATGTGGGAACCAGTCACTGGGAATTCCCCAATCTACCTTCCATAGTGCCTTAATAATAATAATGAATTTCCACTTAGTTTAGGGCAAGTAAATCCAGATTTACCTATGAGAATTTTGGTGACTAGAAATGGCCTACCATTTGTATGGCTACTCACACTGACCATGCTGGTTTCCTCCCCATCAAAACAGTTCACGAGATAAGACAAAGTCTTTCATGACATAGTTCTTCAGCTGAGACTGTGTTTTATACATACAACACATCACATATTTAACATTACTGCATTTGGGAGAAAAAATACTGCTTCTTACAATGCTGTTTAAATAGAGTATCTTAACACATTGAGTAGGAACTTCGGCACTCCTTAAAATTTTACCTTAATGGGCTGGAGAGATGGCTCAGTGGATAAGAGCCCTGTCTGCTCTTCCAGAGGACCTGGGTTCAATTCCCAGCACCCACATGACAGCTAACAACTGTCTGTAACTCCAAGATCTGACACCCTCACACAGACATACATGCAAGTAAAATACAAATAAATGAATTATTTTTAAAATTTTCACTTTAAAATATTTTTTAAAACTTACTTATTTTTATGTGTATGGGTGTTTTGTCTGCATGTATGTCTGTACACCACATGTATGTCTGGTGTTCAGGAAGGCCACGAGACAACATTAGATCCTCTGGAATTGGGGTTACCCAGGTTATGAGGTATCATGTAGGTGCTGGGAATCAAACCTGGGTCCTCTGGAAGAGAAGCCAGTGCCCTAATCACTGAGCCATCTCTCTAGCCCTTGTGTTTGTCTGCTTGTTTTTGAAATAAGGACTTACTCTGTAGTCCAGGCTGGCCTGGAACCACTATGTAGCCCAAGCTGGCCTCAACGTGTGGCAATCCCTGCCCCCTACCCCCCACCCCACCCCCGCGCCTGTTACTATATTACTAGGGTTACAGGCATGAACCACTGTGCTCCACTAAAAAGTTTACACTTTTTTATTACCTCAGGAAAAACCTGCAAGTTTATTTTAAAATAATTATTCCTGAAATTTTTCTGAGTTTCTGATAGCTATATATTTTTTAATTGGTTCAAACAGGCCAGAGCTGTAATTTATAAACTTTGGTGATTTCTACAAAGGGAGAAAGCAGGAGATGATAACAATGGTGCTGATGTTGAGAGAATCTGGACTTTCTTCTAAGGGTCCTGCAGTTCCAGGTTTCTAGTTCCTTTCTNAGGTGTGGCTGCATGCCTATGCTGGGATCCATGAAAGTTNGAACAACCGATATGACCACAGAGAAAGGATGGACAGGCATGGGGGCGATGGGGCCCTAAAGGCAGAAGGGCCCTAAAGGCAGAAGGGCTCACTAGGTTCTGATTGGCAGTCAGTCACAGTTTGGACAAAATGACTCATTGGCTAAGGAGGTCAGTCCGGGATAATAAAAAATTATGCAGACAATGATAGTTATAGCAACGTGAATTATTTAATGTCAGTGAATTACATACAAAATGTTTCAAATTTTTAACTTATCTAATTTTACCACAAAAATTTGTAAAGGATTATTCTTTTGCATACTTAAGTTTGTGCATGTGTTTATAAATAAAACCTTGAGAACGGATATTAAGATTAAAGAATATGTATTTAATTACACCAACTCGCCTAATTAAATCATTTTGATCATTCCCAAAGCTAACCCCTGACAAGAAATGACCTCTCTCCTTGAAGTCAGACACTTTTCATGTCACAGACCCTGTGGCATGATAACAAAACACTCCATAACCCGGGAACCAATGCTTTCCTCTCTCTTCCTTTCTTCTTTTTAAGGTGGAGTTTTAAAGACAAGCATTTAGAAAAGTCACAGATAAAAACCTATGTGTATCCCTAGGACATTTAGAAAAGTCACAGATAAAAACCTATGTGTATCCCTAGGACACATTCGATACAGTTATAGGATCCTGAGCACCTGACTAAATTAACCCCGCCCTAGTCTAGAGAGTCTCACAGCACACAGCCCAAGAACGACTGTTGGCCCTACTGTTCCCTCACCAGCACTGAACTAATCACAAACACTTCACCATGCCCAAGACACCCTCTCACAAAATTCAAATTAAATACCTACTGTTGATTAGCTCCTTGTGCTCCGCAAGCGTTTTTCCTGGATCCAGCCAATACTGTAAGACAGAAAGGGGCAATTGTAATGTTCGATGCTTTTTATCCACCTTTGTTTGCATCAACNGTATTTCTGAAGTATTACTCAAATGCTTTTTAAATACTGGACAAATAAACAATGCATCATGTCACATCCACAAACTCACTAGAAGCGTTCTGTGGCTAGAATATTAAAGAAAGAGAAGATACTGCTGGCATCTAGGGAGAGCCAGGGCAACAGTAGCTGGACTGTCTTCACTGAAGGGTGGATGCCAGCTAGACATTTACAAATGAGTGGTGTTACCTAGAAGACAGTGGCCACTAAGAAGACCCTCTAAGTGTCTTTCCATAGCCCTCCCTCATGGCCCTGAGTCATGTCTCCTCATAAAATGTCCCCAACCTCTTCACCACTAGCTGTCCCATACCCTGTGACAATTGCTACTAGTTATTAGAAAGAAAGTAATCAAATTAGCTCAAATCATCATTTGGGATCCAAGAGGTGAGTTCAGCTCAGCTGAGGTCCTGAATCCTGGAGCACAGCTGTGGGAATTTCTACCCGGATCTCCCTGCCATCACCATGAAACCAGACAAAGAACGGAAAAGCTCTGCGTGTCCTCCACAAGATGTCTATCCAGAACAGACATTGTAATTCACACAGTCTTTAGCTGGCTCCCATAGCTATGCAACACTGAATTATTATTAAGGTGTGAGGCTCACTCTTGGTAACTGGCTTTAGCCCTTGTAAGGTATTTGCTTATTAATTCAAATTAACCTTTAAGGAATAGAATTGCAGGCAGGATAGGGAATTCTTGGCCCTGTAGACAGGCTTTCCTTTTTTCCTGTGAAACAAAAAACACTGAAAGAAGCAAGCCCCCCAGCATCTGCTCTCCATCTACAAGAGGAGCAAGGAGAAGCAGCAGTCGCACAGAGGCAGCTCAGGCTCTCATGGGAGGCACTGAAGGGCCCATGGGAACAAAGAGATGGAGCCTCTCCATCATTTACCCTAGACAAATATGGAGGACCCACACGCACACCCAGGAGCCATCTTCATTTGCCTAAATACGGCTCCATTCCCACAGCAGAGAGAGGAGCTGGCATCCTGCAACTATAGCCACTGAATTCCCAGCACTTCTGCATTAACCCTGAAGCGATCACTCAGTCCTACCCCACCCTCCCCCCCAACACTCGGGAGAGAATCGGGCTACAAGGGAAATCCAGGAGAACCTACCTACCAGTGTTCCCTTTCCTTCCCTTGAGTGAACTGTTATTATAAACAGAGGTTCTAATATGTTATATGATCCCTTTACCTTCTATTTGAAATGATCTATGAAATATAAGCATTCTAATGAGTGCCCCAATGTGGAAGGGCCCCAAAACAGCTTGACTACACAGCTGCCAGGACAGGCTTAGGGGCCTAGACATAGCTTCTGTGACAGGCTTACTGGCAGGTAACACCCAGATCCAGGAAAAATCATAAGCTCTGACACCACCCAGGGATGAGGAAGTACCTAACATCCCAAACATTCCAACCATTAGATAAGGTGGCCAGATGTCCTATTTTTGTTTTACAGATACCCCTAGACAATTGTCAGCCAATCAGGGTCCTGAACCCTGGAAATCCCCTCACCCCAACCTCTGCTATGATAAAAACCCCAGGCCACCTGGGCTCAGGGCTCTCTGCTCTCATCACTGCGTGGGACAGACAGACAGGCCAAGACCTGGAGCTTGAAAATAAAGGCTCTTTGCTTTTACATATGGGATTCAGTCTCCATGGTGATTTTTTGGGGATCCCCGGGATCTGGGCATAACACCCAGTAAGTCATATTACTGCAGTATTAGCCTCAATTCATCAGCATCCATTTGCCATTATCTCTCAAGGCAGTTCTACTTCTCCAAGATTGTTACAAAGTAGCCAACATACACAAGGTATTTGAATCAGGGTCTGTAACCNGGGAAGTTCTGTGGAGCCCACAATGACCAAAACTACTGCTTTGGTGCTGAAACACTAATTCACAGGGAAATGCTGGCTCACTGTGCAAAGCAAAATCAACCCACTTGTTGTTGCTCTGTATTTTGGANACAACACAGACTCATTCTTCTCTGTATATGAAGCTAAGGATTCTCCCCATGAAATGGAAACATAAAGTAGACAGACGGACTATTTCTTTCCTTTGGTGTTAAGTGAAAAAGTTTGAAGCTGGAGAGATGGCGCAAAGAATAATAGCAATTGCGGTGCAAGCCTGGCATCCTGAGTGTGACATGTGTTACATGGCCCAGGACCACACTCACACACACATATCATACTCATGCTAACAAGTGCACACACAAAAGGGGGTGGGGTAATAAATAAGATTTATTTTTTAAAAGATGTAAGTATGCCTATGTATTTCAGAGGGAAAGTTAAAGAAACACAAACACCCACTTGACAACTGATTAGGTTTCTACTGCTATATAACAAATTGTCAAAAAAAATGAGGCTTTCAAACAATACCCATTTATTATCTCAGAGTTCTGAAGGTCAGTGGCTCTCTTCTCTCTGGGTATCACCAGGCTGGGCTCATGACACCATCAATGGCTGGTGATCCATCCACAGAGCCCGTCAGAGAGAGTACTAGAGGCAGGTGGGCCCTCAGAGGTTCTTCCCATCTTCCCCAAAGGTCAAAGCTGGTCCAAATACTGGGTTTTAATTTTAGGACTTACATCACACACAGAAGGATACAAAAAGCGCCAAAGGAGGAAAGGGTGGGATGGGAAGGGAGATTGAAACCATAAGGAGCCAATGAGAGCAAAGCTTCTAAACTTTCTCTTCTAAAATGATTACGAAGTGTCAAATTTTATAGACGCTTCAGTTCAAGGCATTTTGGGTAATAAACTGCTTTCTAATATTTATTTTTGGCTGATCCACAAGAACATAAAAGTTATATGGTAATGGTGCACCACGGAGCTCAGTCTGTGTATACACTATGTCATTTTCTGTCTTTCTGTCTCCAGTGTTTTTCAAACACTGGAAAGGCCATGAAAAGAAAACAGGGAGGGAGCTTCTACNTTGAAGGGACCNCAGTATGGTTGGTGTNTCAGACAAAACACNTGAACGATAATCTGAACAATTCAACCTCTTTCCATGAGAACGATTTAAATTTTATGTAAAAAAGCACAATAAAGTTCCTGAGATGAGACAGAAATTACAGTTTTTCGAAAAGCAAGATCCAGCCAAAGACCATTCAATCAACTCCCTGGACATCAGATATGCTAACTACGCATCCATCCAGAGCTTGCCAGGTACAAATCTCATTTTATCAAAATGGAAGGCAGAGGTGATGGAGGTCAGACAATGATAAATGCTCCAGAANATAAATAATAAACACAATCTACCAGGTTCCTCAGGCCAACATCCTAAAATGCAAAATCCCCTTATGTTCAACCAAGGGAGAGATATGACCTTGGANCCAAAGCAGCCACAGTATGAGGGCACTGTCACCACTCATTATCAACAAGCAATCAAACACAGCACACATCTGTTCACACTGAACACACCAGGCTGCTGCTCACACCCAAGAGGAAAAAGGATACAGAAATTTGCTACTGAATGTAATATCCCATTCTTAAGGTTCTGGAGGNAGGCTTTAAGCTTTTTAACACGCACAGAACACTCTCTATTGACACCCTTTATATGTCATACTCGGCAATGTCCTGGGAAGTAAGATGGGCCTCTAACCTCAAGGTACTTAAAGCCTAGCTAGTGACATACAGACATAGAATTAAAATCCAGAGCATGAGAAAATATGCATAAAATGAGTACATACATGATATTAAAATTACAGACAAGGGAACTGCAAGGGAAAGGCAAAAAGACTGTACTAGAAAAAAAAAACACTGAACAATATGTTCATGAAAAAAATCCTCAAGATTTATGTATGGAGGAAAAGAGAACCTTATATTGTTATAAAACACATGTCAATTGCCTCAACTGCCTATGTGTAGTGTTTATGTGGATGCATGTGGGGTATAGAGGTCCGTATCAGTCTTNCTCAATTGTTCCTCCTGATTTTTATCTATTTCATATATAATATTTTCATTGAGAACTTCATACATGCATACTATGTATGTTGCTCATATTCACCTCCTCCCAACTTTGTGATCCACCTTATGTTTTGAGACAGAGTCTCACACTGAGCCTGGAGGTCATTAACTTAGTTAGGCAAGTTGGCCAATGAACTCCAGGGATCTGCTTATCTCCACCCCACAGCCCGGAGTTGTAGGCAAGCATCACCCTGCCCAGCACTTACATAAGTGCTGGGGATCCCAACTCAGGCCCTCCTGCTTGCATGTCACGCCCTTTCCCAAAGGAACTACCTCCCTAGCCCTCCTCTGCTGCTGCTCAAGCAAGTGAACCTGCTTATAAGTGACAGCTCAGTCCTTTGCAAGAGAGCACTATTTTGACATTAGTGCTGCCCAATAGCTAAGACATCAGTATTCATGAGGCACACTGTGGTTTGGATACCATTTGTCCTCTCCCAACACTCATGATGAAATTTGGTCCCCAGTGTAACAGTGCTGAGTATGACCTTTGAGAGACGGTTAGTTCATGAGATGCCACCCTCAGGAATGGATTAAGGCTGCTTTCCTGGGGATGGACTACTATGAAGCAAGGTTCTTCCTCCTGCTTTGCCTCTTCCTCTTGCCTACCCCAGCACAAGGCCTTGCCAGATGCACCTGCCTCATCTTGGACATCTAACCCCTTGGACCATAAGCCAAATTAAATCAATTTGGTATAATGTACGCAAAAACCAGGCTGGTAGATAATTTTTAGAAAGAAAGAAAAAAGCGGCTTATTNTACTTATTCTGGTCCCTTCACCCGCACAGAGTGAAAGAGAAAAGATAAACACAGATTTCAGGATCACGCTATGTGATGATGACAAGCAGGGTGTGGCATTTCTGGACTNGGCTTGGGTGTGCTGCCATCTTGCCTATCCAGATGGTCCCAAGGAGAAACAGCCTGTATTCTCTAGGAAAACTTCTCACACAGGCATTACTCTCCCTCCTCATTCCTCTCTACTTTAAAGCCCTCTCTTTAGTGTGTATATAAATTCACAAACTGGACTAGACCATATTCTGTATCAAAAATAGCAATAAATCAAAGCCCACCTTTCTGCCTCANCCCTTGTCACGCAGCCTACTTACTAACATAAGCCCAAACATCCAGCTGTTCAGGAAGCAGGACCACTGTCCTCCCCAGGATATAGGAGGCAAGCAGTTAGGTATCTTTCTTTCCCCAGCCTGTCAATCTTAATAACAGTACTGGTGTAACTAGAAGAAAANTGACAGAGTCTTCGTCGTCTCTGACAGTCTTGGCTAAATGCCCTGGGCTTCTTTCATTCACCTTGGCTGGTAATGTCACAATTTCATCAATTTTCTAGGTAATAGTCTCAGAATTAAAATTTNAAATTCTAATACCATCCACTAAATCAATATCCTAACCTTCAAAATATATATTCAATTCAGGGCATAACCATTGCTAACTGTTCATTTGGAGTCTCCTCAGAGTACTCATAGTATAATGACTCCTTCACAATTTAAATAAAGAACTGACAATACGAAATGATAAAAAGCTTTGCCATAGCTTGGGCGGTGGAGAACACAGACTTGCAGCTGGCCAGTGGGCTCAGTCCTAAGGAGGACATCTGTGTCACCCATGTGAGGCTCGGGGAACATCACAAAAGTGGTGAAAAGAACGCAAGAGCCAAAGGAGGGGAAGTGAAGATGGCTTGCCGCCCTCATGAACTCACTGCAGTGACCTGCACGTGCCACCATTTCATCATACATGGGAGAAGGACTCCTGAGGCCCCTCCTCTCACTAGGGGAATATGAGCAGCTAATGGCTCCTAGAGATGGATGAATCATTTTCTTCAGTGGTGCAGACATTGATAAGTTGCCCATGTTCCAGTAAAAAGCCCCCCACTCATGCTCATGCAAGCAACCACAATTGAACTCAGTGGGNCACACACACAAAAGATCAAAGTAGGACAAAGGCTTNCTGGGANGAATGTTTTCAAANGNAGAGGGGNAGGGGATGAGAGAGGAAACTAGGGGTAAAAANGGCCAGAATCCATGATCTACATAGTTTTACTGTATCTATTTTACAATNATGATGTAATGATGGTTCCTTTAAGAACTTAGGAATGGCTGGGCAACTTTAATCCCAGCACTCAGGAAAAAGTGGTCAATTGGGTCTGCACAGTGAGACTTGTCTCAAAAACAATCAACCAAAGAACTTAAGAATACTACATTTATGTTTTCTGTTTTNTTTCTCCTTTCCTTGGTTCTGGGAATTAAATTTAGGGTCTCGGGTATGCTTCACAAACTCCNAGCTTCACAAACTCTACCACTGAGCGACATCTCAGCCCTTTTTTTACTTCTTCACTAAGTTGCCTGGCCCAGCCTTGAACTCACTCTGTATATAGTCCAGGCTGGCCTTGAGCCTATGATTCTTCTGCCTCAGCCTTCCAAGTTGTTGGGATTACAGGCCTATGGCACCAAGCTGCCTTAATCCTGCTTTCTGCAAACCGAAGAATTGCCACACACATTTTTGTTGTCATTGTTGTTTAAAATAACAAAAAAAAATTCTTGATTTAAGAAGCCAAAAGAGAGTCTAAGTCACAAGAGCCACAAAGATCTCAAGAAAAGGACAGACCAGGTCATCCTAGGGATCTTAGGACTCAACACAATTCACACTTGCACTCCAAGACGTCCAGGACTGTGTCAACAGCTACCTGTTCTTTTCTCATCGCCTCTGGGTACAGATCCCAGGGCCTCTAAGCAACATTAATAGGTTATGACTTTAATTTGCTCCTTGGTATGAATGACTAAAGCCTGAGGCCCATACTGCAGCAATCCCTTTGGAGTATGGACCAGAACGACAGGCTGTCGTTAGGGCCATCTGCACAGAAGGAGGGAGCCCCGTTTTTCAGCAGAGGTAGATTTCAACAAATCACTATTGGCTCCTCATAAAGCACCACTGCCCCTATCTCTATCACCCATGGACCCTGGCACCATTCCGAGAATTAAAGAAATAACAATGACAAGGGACTTGATGAATTTAATTACATCTATTCAATTGCTGTCATACGCCAGGTACTACTGAAGACTTTATAGGAATCAACTCATTTACTCTCTTAATACATAAACTATTTAAACTATATACTGTATAAACTACCATAGTTACCATTTAANTGAAGAAGCAAACGCTGAGTAGTTAACTTGTCCAACAGTATAGACCAGTTGGTTCTAAGAACTGATATTCCACCCTCTGGAGGTGTCTGACTAGTAACGTGTAACCTTAATATCAAGATCCTACTCTCGGCTATCAACTCCTATTTCCTCAGCTCACTCCTCTAATAATCTGAGTACGGTAAGACATCAGTGATCCCAGTGGCATTTCATTTCCCTTCCTCTGCCCCTCACTCTGTCTTCACATGCTTCATTAGCCATTACAACATGCACTTGTAATCATCTTCAAGTCCCTTACACANCCTTCCTTCTATAATATCCACTGAGTGGAGACTCAGAGTTCACTGTGAGGCATGTCTCCCTTATGCAGACACCCAATGGTAACACACAACCAAAGGTTCAGACTGCACAACATCAGGATATTAGGTAACTTTCTGAATTAATTCCTTTTCTTGTCACCATGGCCAAATACCTGAAAGAATCAATTTAGGGGAGGAGAGGGTTAAGAAACACATGGATTTAAGCTATGCATGGTGGCGTATCGTTCTGCAGTGCAGGAACTTGAGGTGATGGCTTGTTACAGCTCAGGTAATGAGGAAGCCAAGAGAGCTCAGGTCTGAACACTATGAGGTGTAACTCAAAAGCAACCCACTGCCTCCCCTAGGCCCTAGNCCCCAAAAGTCCATTCAATATGAACTTCTCAGTGGACTAACCCATCACTGAAGTTAATGCCTTCATGATCTACTCACCTCTTAGTAATGTCATTAGATGGAGATCAAGTCTTTAAACACCTGGGCCTTTGGGGAAACACTTCATATCTAAACCAATCAGTGTATCACTTGAAATGCATTACCGCCTGTAGTGTCAAACAGAACCCTACTGTATCTTATTTTCTCTCTATCTAGACAACCCCTTGGCATTTTTTCTGCCATCCTCAAACCCAACATCTCTTCTACCTTCTGTCCTCTCAGTTGAAGACCTTAGTTATTTCACTGAGAAACTAGAGCAATCAAAACAGTCTTGCTCCACCTACCCACCTGCCTACATCTANGCTGTGCTCTGTCCTCTCCTGTTCCCTTAGAGACACATCCACAATCCACTTAAACCTACGATGACTTTGTTTGTGACAGCCAAGTTTGCCTTTCTACAAAAACCACTCCTGGCCATGCCTTTTTTACTCTTATCATACTGGAAGGGGCGTGTGTGTGAGGGGGAATGTGTATATATGGTTCTGTGTGTGGATGAGTGTATGTGTGTGTGTGTGTGTGTGTGTGTGTGTGTTTGTGGTGTCT
>LZPO01008160.1:0-16541 GCA_001675575.1 Neotoma lepida | reverse complement strand
TATTATTATTATTATTTTAAATAAAATAAATAAATGGAAATTGTGAAGGTTTGAATAATAAATGTCCCTTGTAGTCTTGGACATCTGAATACTCGGTCCCCAGTTGGTGGCACTATTTGGGTAGGTTNNGGAAGTGTGGCCTTGATGGAGGAACCCTGGGGAATCTGTTAGGAGGACTCATCTAACACAGTATGTTGCCAAGGGTGGGCTTTGGGAGTTTTAAGCCATTCTAATTTGTTCTCTGCTTTGTGCTTGGGGGGTTCAAGATGTGACCTGCCAGCCTGTTGCTCCAGCTGCTGTGACTGTGCTTGCTGCCATAGCCTCTTATCCCTCTAGACCTATAAGGCGAATAAACCCTTTCTTCTATAAGCTGGCCATGCTGTCTTATCACAGCCACAACAACACACACGCCATACACTGCTGAATCAAGGCAAGGCTTTACTACTCTTTCTCATCCTNTAAATACAGATCCGGATGGAGGTCCTGCACAGCGACTGGGCATGTCACTCAGTGCTATTGTATTTCTTTACATACTCAGGAGGAAAATCTGAAGAAAAACGCCCAGAGTCTGACCTGACGAGACTCTGAACTTGAAGTCTGAGTCTTATATCCCAGTAAATGAGAATCTGGAGAAGCNACAGGAGCAACACATAGATTTTTTACATTTAGGGGAAAATACAATTTATGAATAAAGAATAAAATCTAATATTTAAAAACATGTCTTTAATAGCTGGAGAGATGGCTCAGAGGTTAAGNCACTTACTGGTTTTGAAGAGGACTGAGGTCAGTTCCTGGCACCCACATGGAGGTTCACAGCCACCTATAACTCCTGCTTCAGGGGATCCAATGCCCTCATCTGGTCTCCAAGGGCACCAAGCACATGATGCAAATATATACATGCAGGCAAAACACTCATACACATAAAACAAATCTTAAAAACATGTCTTTAAAATTAATCAACATTATCATCAAGGGCTGTCAGGTTTCCTCTCATTTTTAAAATGTGGGTTGGCCTTCTCTTCAAATGAACAGAATACAGCAAAAGTNATAAATGACAATACAACTGTTATTGTCACTCTTTCCCTCTGTTCTGGAGGCTGGGCCCTGAAACCTGGGTGCTATGTTATGAGGAAGCCAGGTAATCCTGTGGGAAACCAGCCTGCTTTCCAACTGCAGAAATTTAACNAGGTTCACAGCCACCTATAACTCCTGCTTCAGGGGATCCAATGCCCTCATCTGGTCTCCAAGGGCACCAAGCACATGATGCAAATATATACATGCAGGCAAAACACTCATACACATAAAACAAATCTTAAAAACATGTCTTTAAAATTAATCAACATTATCATCAAGGGCTGTCAGGTTTCCTCTCATTTTTAAAATGTGGGTTGGCCTTCTCTTCAAATGAACAGAATACAGCAAAAGTNATAAATGACAATACAACTGTTATTGTCACTCTTTCCCTCTGTTCTGGAGGCTGGGCCCTGAAACCTGGGTGCTATGTTATGAGGAAGCCAGGTAATCCTGTGGGAAACCAGCCTGCTTTCCAACTGCAGAAATTTAACNAGCATAGGTATTTAAGATGGGCTGTGNCTCAACTCTGTCCTAGCACCTCAAAGTTGATGGAGTTCAGTTAACTAAGTAATTGACCACAAAGGAACCAGATCAAGCCTGGGGGGTGGGCTGAGAAGTAGTCCTGGCCTTGAGGCCCCTGCTTAGAACTACACCACGAAGTTGTGTAAATCAGAGCCCTGAACTGCATGGTTATCCCAGGCACACGGCAGCCTCCTCCGTTCTCTCTCACATTTAGATTCTCTCTGTAAGTCTAGCCTAATGATCTAGTGTGACTGGACTTGGAAGTCTAAAGGACATTTGAACAAAACTACTAACTCCCTCTCCCCCAAAACCAGCCTGTCCATCAGACTGTCTCCTTTCCTCCCTCATTTTATACTCGCAATGCCTGCCAAATACTCAGCCTACACAGGCTGCAGGGCAGACACATGCATTTGATAGGACCACTTCACATTNCCCCCTCTTTATTACCACTATTTAGCTTCAGTGGCCTTTCAGTTCTGGGACACCTGTTTGTCCCTTCCTAGGGCCAATGTATGGCTGTTCTCTGTCCACCATAGCCCTCCCGTTCTCATCATTCAACTCAGCTTGAATCACAGACGACTCTTCTCGGCAGCCAGCAGAAGACTCCCAGCCACTGTGATGTGTCAACTTGAGAGCGCTCAGCACCACCGGCCACTTGAACATNGACTATCTCTCCTGGAAATAAACTCCTTGGAACCAGGGACTTTGTCCCTTCTGAGACACAGTAGCTGCCCAGGAAATATTTGCTGCTAAGTGAAGAGAGGTGAGAANGAGCAAGCACAGTCCCAGGTCAGAAGTACTGTGAGAGGATGCCTACACAACGCTTTAGNATTTTAAGTAAGAAACTTCCTAAGTAAATACCCCCTAGAAAATATCCTGACCCTCAAAAGAAACCTNAGCGGTATCTTGCAGGGAAAAACAACAACAAACAAACAAACAACAACNAAACAAAAAACTAAACTGTAATCATCATCTCTAATTCATGAGGCAAATCTCAAATTTTGCAGTCCATAACGACAGGCAGGTGTGTGTTACTCTCAGCCATCCGAGCAAGCAGATGCCCAACCTTAAACAATTCCTTCAGAACTTTTGTCTGGAATAGATTCTATAATGAATAGATGAGTCAGCACTTAGTGCCTGTAAATGAAAGCTGAAATAACAGGGGAAGTAGGGCATAAAGCACACAACAGTAGGCTTTGACTGTCATACCCCTATCTACCAAGGTCATAACATTCACGGAGGACATGGAGAACAGAATCCTTATGATTCAGAACAAAGTTAAATCAAGGTTAACTTGTCATATTGATGTCATAATTCTATACATTAAAAAAGTCTCTCATGATAATCAAATGTGTAAGCCAAGTGTGGTGGTGTATATATTTAGGCAAGCATATCAAGTCAGAGGTCAGACTGGGCTAAACAGAAAGACCCCATACCATTAAAAAAGGAAAGAAAAAGGGAGAGAGGGAGGGAGGGAGGAAGGAAAGGAGGGTCTANAATGATTAAATCTTAAATGACTAGTTCCACATTAGCTGTCAATCAAACATCCAAAACTCTACCTTTGTAGCTCACATTGATTTAACTAGGGAGAAGGCAGTCTAACTAATAAAATGTTCACTGAAACAAAACCAGCAATATCCCTTTTATATAACTAANAAAATATAAATTACAGAAATTTCTCAGGTGTCTGTTTCATTGGTAGAAGAATGTTTACCATAATTCCATACCTTGTTTATTTATATACATCATATACATACACACACACACACACACACACACACGTTTGAATGTTTCTGTACTCACTGATGTTTCAATTAGTTCTGACAGCTTTTCTTTGAACCTTTATCATTTTCAACTGTTTACTCTAGTGTGGGTTTAAAAAAATTGAAAGCACTGAGTGTCATTAATAAAGAACTTTGAAGAATTCAGTCCCTCCTTATCCCTAAACCCGGAAAACAACACAGGATAGGCACAGGATAATCATACATGNCCTGCAGAAGACACACCATCACCTACTGTGATCAACCATCTGATCAACCACAGAACAGACTCCAGACNAAGCCATGTCACAGGACAGACTCTAGACCAAGCCACATCACAGGACAGACTCTAGACCAAGCAAAGCCTTTCACACACATTTGCAGAGTCCTGTCAACTCCAACACAGATGATGAAAAAACTCAAGATCAATCAGACCACCTCTGCTTGTCCCAGGAGCTCAGGGAGGAATGCAGGAAGCCACCAGGCAGCTCCGAGGGTGCNACTCGGCAGCTCCACCACAGCATCTCCAGGGTTCTTTCACACACGCCAGTTCCTGAACTCCTATGATACACTGTAAGACTTCTCAGCAGAGATAAGGCCCTCTTCAAACAGGAAACATCCCAGAAAAATACCATCTGTTCCTATTTTATTAAACATTGTTTATGAACTACAGAGAAATAGAAGTTTTATTATAAGCAATACTATAAGCATTTAAAAAAAAATCAAGGCCCAAAGCCATTTACTGCTACTTACTTACTGCCATTTACCCACACAAGTCCTCATATACCACACCTTCTTCTGTTACACATTACACTACATACTTGTTGCTAGACAAGAATTGCTAAGCAGCACCTAGAAGCTGACACAACATGGTAAGCATCATGTTTCAGCACATCTTGTAATCACATAAATTTCTAAGCTAACTGCCCAACCTCTCAGTGAAGCCATTTCTTTTTTAAGGTAAAATGTGCTTTAACTGAGAATCTGTTTTAAGCAAAAGAAGCAAGGTAAAGAGCACAAAGAATTATAGACAACACAAAGCCACAGAAAGGAAAGTGGGCCCTTCCCTCCACCTGGCCTGCACACAGTATCTAGGGGGAGAGAATCCTCATTTTAAAAGCCCTTCGACGGCTTACCCTGCAGCAGCAGGTGGGGATAACCAATCTCAGGATGTGTGCAAACAAGGTGTTGTTAACACGTAGGATGAAAAGACTTAAGGTATTCCTGGACAGTGGGGAAAATTTCAAAAAAGAAAAGAAAAGAAAAGACAGAGACATGGGTGGTAAGAAAAAAGGACTTACTAGGTAAAAATGGAGAGGAGAACAAACAGGTGATCAGGCAGGGAGGTGACATGTTAGCACTGGGGCATGCTGGTACAGGTAAGGGGCTGCAGAGGAGGGACAGGATCACACACAGCAACTAGGGCTTAGGTGAGGCACTACAGACTCACACTGTGAGCCAAGGGGTTCAAGAGTAACTAAGCTGGGCTGGAGAGACAGCTCAGCAGTTAAGAGCACTGACTGCTCTTCCNGAGGCCCCGGGTTCAATTCCCAGCACCCACAGGGCAGCTCATGACTGTCTGTAACTCCAGTTCCAGGGGACCCTCACACAGACATACACGCAGGCAAAACACCAATGCACATAAAATAAATATAAATAAATTAAGTAAAAAACTAAATGAAAAAAAAGAGTAACTAAGGGCTGTGCATCCTGAAGGACCTTGTAAACCATGGTTTAGAGTTGAGACTTTCCCTTTAGGGATCACATTAAAGAATTTTAAGCCACAGTGAGACACCATGAAAGTTCCCTTTCTGAGAGAAAACTGCAACCAAGATTGGGAAAGTGTAAAGACTGAAGACAAGAAGTCCACTAATCTACTAGCATCTAAAATTTTTTATTATGTATGTGTGTGCATGATCTGTATGGGGGCACACAAGCCATGGAACCCATGTAGCCAGCAGAAAACAACTGCGCGGAGTTGATTCTCTCCATTTGCTGTTATGTGGGTTCCAGAGATTGAGGGTTCATGCAGCAAGCACCTTTACCTGCCGAACCATCTTGCCAGCATTCCGATGGCATGTAAAATAGAGGTGAAAAATAACACTAGAGCGGCTAACAGACCACTAGTCCTGCTTACATCATTAATTATCCCATTAATTATCCCAAATTAATTATTAATGATAGTCCTTTTTACTCTCAGGCGTACCCTAGTTTTCATGGTGGAATTAGGAAATAGAATAGCCCNGGTGAGCTGGCCCTGAAGGTGAGAGAGTGGGAGAGCTGGCCACGCCCTCTTCATCTGCCATGTGCTGGTGAGGGTGAGGGAAAGATGCCCTCTTCCCGTCCCCCCTCCCCATCTGTGGAAGGTGAGAGCTAACAACCCTCCCCTCTACCAGCAGGTGAGAGCTAACAACCCTCCCCTCTACCAGCAGGTGAGAGCTAACAACCCTCCCCTCTACCAGCAGGTGAGAGCTAACAACCCTCCCCATTACCAGCTGCAGCACTTAGGAAAGCAGGCCCTGCACCTCGCCAGGGCAGCACAGTAGAGCTGGACCTGATGGTGTTGGTGTGGGTGAACTGGCCCTGAGGGTGTGGAAGCAGGAGAACCNGCCCCACCCTTGCTTCTTGCTGCACAGGGTGAACTAGCCAGGGCAATGCTGGAAAGCTCACTCACCCTGGTGGTGAGGACGGGGGAGAGTTGGCGGGCTGACCAACTCTGACCACCCAGGCCCAGAAACCAGGGTTATGAGTTGGCCCATCCCAGCATCCACCCCATCTGTGATCCGCTGGAGCATGTGAAGGGGCCAGTCCTGCAGACCCAAAGCTCTAGGATCTCCACAGCACAGGGCAACAGCAGGATAACCAAGAGGAGTCCCAGTGAGGGCCCAGCATCGATAGTGTAGCAGAAACCAGAGGCCTGGAACCAGACCAATGACTCTCTGCAATGAACACCTTCAAGTAAAGATAATATGGACTAAACGGTTTACTGCGTGACTCACTATGTCACACAAGAAGATTTTTCTTTTTCTTCTTTTTCTTTTCTTTTCTCTTAAATTTTATTTCATTTTATTTGGGGGGTTGCAAGGGCAGAGGGCAGATATGAAGGGACAGGGAGATGAATGGGATGGAGATGCATGATGTGAAAGCCACAAAGAATAAATAAAAAAATTAAAAAAAAAAAGAAACAGAACTATCAGGACTTGGTGACAGGTTAGCTATGAAGGAAAGGTGGTGAGGAGAGGGGAATGGGTACCCAAGACTCTACCTTTGAGCAATGATATGTGTAGTGGTGGTCTTTAGACACCTCAGGAATGCATATATGACAACTTCTCAGGGCTGGAGAGATGACTGAACAGTTAAGAGCACATACCACTCTTGCAGAGGACCTGAGTTCAGTTTGTAGCACCCATGTCGACAGCTCAGAGGCATAGCATCCATGGGTACCCACACTCACGTGCACCTACCCACACATAGATATGCACAGACACATAACTAAAAATAAATGTAATTAAATAAATGTAAAATAAATCTTTAATAATTAATATTGTGCTACTTTAATTATATGGTAAAAATTACACTTGGGTTCAACAATCAGGATTTTTAAATTCTCAGGAAATTAGCTTTAATTTTTCAATTTACATATATAACATTTTCAGGGATAAATATATTTTATTAATAAAATGTAAGAGGGCCCACCATGGTAGCACATGACAGTAATCTCAGAACTCAGGAGGTAGAGACAAGAGGATCAGACATTCGAGGCTAGCCTCAGCTATACTAAACTGGAGGCTAGCCTGGCCTATCTCAAATAAGCCTATACATATAGAAAAATTTTTGGAGAAAGTGGGAGANAATACAAGTTTAAGGGCAGAAGTAATAGAGAAAAATTCTGGCTTATAGTAAATAGCATGTTTTTGTATTCTTTTTAAAGGGAGAAGAAAAAGAACAATATAATTATTAAATATAAATTCACTGATCCCNTTAAGAGTAATGTGACAGATTTAACAATGTCAATATTTATGGTAAACCAAGATCTGCATCTACCAAAGTTATGATAAAATCTTATCCTCAACTTAAAATTATACACAGGTAAGTGATTTTTTTAAGTAGTTGAAAAATCATTGCCCTCAGAATCATGAAAGAACAAAGAAGATCTCAGGGGGGACATGAGGCCCATGGGGTTCCTGAAGGCCATTCAGGCAATGAATAAGAAGGGCTAACACATGAACTGAACACACAATTTAGCTACCAGCTGTGGCATTCATAGAGATGCCCTCTGTGACCATTACCATCCTATGAAGCTGCTACTGTCACTACACCACTATATAAATGGAGACAAGGAAGCAGACGTTAGGGAGAGTCACCAATGCCACACTGCTCTCCTAGAGAACAGAGTGTAATTTAAAGCCAGACAGCCTCGACCTTCAAAAGTCTTTGCACAAGATAGAATCTCTCAAGATACCTGGGATGCAGACACCAATTAGGGAAGGGATCACCTGTCTTTAGACAATATTATGTATCTATGGAATAGATCACACCACCTAGGAAGAACACATATTTATCCTCGGGAAAATGAGAACTTTAGCAATACACGGCCCTGTGCGATGTTCCTGTCATTCCCTTAAAGAGAAACTTAGTCTACCTGTGGTTTTCTTTCCCAGACACCCTTCATCTGCTGCCATCACTCTCCCCCGGCCACTACACTGCTTATATGCTGCTCCTCACAAAGTCAGAGGGATCCCTGAGTAGATTTCCCTACTTCATCTTTGCCCTCNGGTCCCCTACCAGTACCAAAAGATGCCCCAGACAGGAAAGTCCGTGTGTAATAAGTGTGACAATCTTCTTTCCTTTCCAATATTACNAGTCATTANAGGTATTTTCCAAAATATACAGCAGGTGAACTCTCATATACATTGCAAAATACATAATCTGGATGTAAAGTGGAGCATCATTACTCATGGCAGAGCGCAGAGCGGAGCCTGCCTACTCATGCTCATGTTCAACACTAGGTATCTGGAGGTAGCACTGTATGCATGAGCCTTTGCAGCATTAGGACATGGGAAATCAAGGATAAAATCCTGATGAATGGCAACATTTGGGGCTGAGGATATAGTTCAGTGGCAGAGTGCTTGCCTGTTACATATAAGGCCCACATACATGTAACAGTACCAAAACAAACAAGAAAGACAAACTCAGTGTTTCATGGGACAGGAAGAGGAAGAGTGACCATAAAGAATAATCAGAAGAAAGTCTGAGAAGAGAAAAACAAGGAATCTGTGCTGTCATTACAACAAAATAAGATTTCGAGAAAGAATGAGTCACTGCTATCAATGCCACAGAAAGCTGANGTTCTTTGTAAGGCTAAGAACATCTCTGGCAGCTTCAGAGCAAAAGATGTTTACAAAACAAATTAACTATGAGAAGTTAAGGAACACATGAGATCTCAGAAGTTGCTTCTAAATTAGAGATGCTTGGGCATAAGCCAACACCACCGGGAAAGGAAGAGCAGAGAAGGGAGTTAGAGCTACCATAGAAGAGAGGGGAGAGGCAAGNAGACTCAGGCCAGAGGCACTGAGACTCTCCCCGTGACAGGAGAGGAAAAGATGGAGTTTGGGAATGGAGTGATCCAGGAAGTTATTTCCTTTACTGTTTGGGTGAAGCCAAGGAACAGCTCATTGAAGGAAGAGGAAACCTGTGAGCTGCGTGCCTCATCTCTCCCTTCCTTAACTTCTTGAAGTCAGNGGACAGCAGGTCTAGAAGCATGATTCTCACAGCCAGTTCCGATTCTGTGAGAAAAGTCCCAAGAATCTATGACCTCCGCCTCTGAGAGTCATTAGGAAAGGAGCCTCAAGCTGTAATACTGAGAAACAACACGGTTAAAACCGCCACTGTGAGAGCCAGGNGTGGTGCGGGGTATTGCATTTACCCTGACTACCGTTTCAATGTCATCATACGCATCTTTAAATTTTCCAGGGATATTTAAGAATCTAGACCTTGTTTTCTCTCTTCTTTCCTTCAGACTGTACCCTTCTTCCTACTTCATAANAAACAATGACCACTGCTTTCTCTCAGCCTAGTCTCCACAGGAAAGGCCAATTATATGCTCGATGCCTTATAATCTACAGAAATCTTTCATGGAAGTCTGTTCTGGTCCCATGACACTCGAGACAGGTCAGGGCAAAAGCATTTAATTTTCTAATTCCCGAGCAGGCTCCTACTATGGTTTGGACATAATTAACTACCAGCCAAGTCCTCTGTGTGGCAGTATTTGGAGGTGACATAGAACCTTTAATAGTGGTGAANAGTTTGATTAATGAAGGAGTTGCCCCCTCGGGGTAAGTAGTGTAGTTCTCCTGGGACCTTGGTTAGATCTTTAGAGAAAGTCCTTATAAATGAGCAATCATGGTTTCTCCTTGTCTCTCTTGCTTCTCCCGCCATGTGACCTCTCCCTCTCATAGATGCACCCTGCTATTTTATGCCATCCTCCATGAGGTCCTCATCAGAGGAACATCATGCCTTTGAACTTCCAAACTGTAAGCTAAATATACCTCTTTTTTTTACTCATCACCCATTAATGGTTCATTATGGTAAACCAAAACAGACTAATACAGATATTAAGAGTTAAATGAGCTGGGCATGGTGGTGCACACCTTTAGTCCCAACACTTAGGGAGGCAGAGGCAGGGGAATTAAATGAATTAAGAGACTTAAATGAGAGTTAAACAAATTAAGAGACGACCATTTATTAGGAAGAGACATGGGATTGAAAGCTATCTGTGACAACAGCAGCTGTCCCATTTTACCACATCATACTCTATTTATTAACAGTCTCTGAAACCCTAAAAGGTGGCCTGGTCCCTTCCATCCTCTGGTTATTCTCAAATTCTTAATATTTAAAGTGAAGAAGACTGTGCTACAATTCTAACACTGTGCCTATTTCCAATAGATCTCACCATCCCTCTCCCACAGCAAGAAACCCAGGCGCTTCTGAAGCAACAACACTGCTCACACACACCAGGGACACACATGCAGGGATAATCACAATGGAGCCCTGCTCATCTGCCATAGAGGGGACAAGATAGCACTACCCAGGGAGCTTAGCAGTGCTGCAGCCTTCTGCCTAAGGTGAAAAATCCACACTACAAAGTCTTACATTTCTACCGAGCAAGCAAGAATGAAATTCTCTTCCCTATATCCATGAGAATTGGTTTCCTGCTGCTGTGACAAGCTGCTATAGGCCTGATGGCTTAAAACAATAGAAATGTATTATCTTCCAATTCTGAAGGCTCTAAGTCCAAAATGATTTGACTAGGATAAAATAAAAATGCAGGTAGACTGAATCCCTCCTGGAGGCGCTCTAGGGGGGCAGCCATTTCCCCACCTCCTCCCAGCGTCTGGAGGCCACCTGTGTTCCCCGGCTCAAGGACCTCTTCTAGTAATGCACCACTCCAACCTCTGTTTCCACCGTTCCAGCTTCTCCTTGACTGCCCAGCCTTCCACTCTCACACATGAGGACACCTGTAATTGAACCACCATCAAAGAAGATAAGGTCTATGTAATTTTAGCAAGGCAGCCAATCTTTCCGGGCAAGGTCTGGCATCAATCAGGAAACTGCATTTGTCTCTGTTAGATAAAAAAATATTACNGATAAAATATGAATGCAATTTGAGGTACCTTCCAAAGCCTCCAGTTTACTCATTCTGTACAGATTTACAGTTCTACTCTAGCGACCTGTGGTCTATACAGGACAGAATTCAGTGAATCTCTGAATATGCCTGTATCCTTTGAAAATGTGCACTAATATCCACCTGACTTGTAAAATGCGGTTCTTTCTATGAAGATCTACCCAACATCTCAATGTTTACCCCTATTTTGTGAAATCCTCCTGTGAACTAGAAGAGTCTGTGAAACTGGCCAAAACAACAACAACAACAACAACAAAATTATCATGTTCCCCCATCAGCAGCATCTCACTTCCCTCCTCCTTCTCAGCCTAAGGAATTTCTAGGGCCATATTCTGTACTGACTTCATCCCCAAATGACCACGAAGGGCCAGCAGACCTGAAAGGAGAGGAAGAATCTTCAACACAGCTGCACAGGATAAGAAATAAATGGCCAGTCAGGGTATTTCCAAGATAAGCCTCTGAGCATTTTGCATAAAGGTCTGAGGTTAAAAATCTTTCTCAGACTAAATCAACAAATATCCTCTTGTCCTTCAAAGTCTGTCACCTCCAGAGTCTTCCCAGTGTGGCAAGCGTCACAGCAACTCCACCCTCCGAGCAGACAGGACAGTATCCTGGGCTAACCTGAGGGCAGCTGACATCAGAAGGAAAAGGCAGACTGTCTCTCCTGCCCTCACTGCACCAGGCTGAAGAACAGAAACCTATTCATTTTCTTCTATTACAACCCAACCGCTCTTAAAACTTCGATGGGAGGCAGCAGACATGCACATTCTCTTTATGCATTTCCTTTCTTAAAGGGTAATAATGTCTGTCCTTTCCGGAGACTCTTTCCTCCCAACACAGTGAGACAAGGAACAACAGCATACACGTGGGAAGCCCTCCTACAAGACAGTGGCAAAAATGAAGCCATATAAGCCANCTGCAAAAAGGTTTTCATGCAAAGAAAAGGTGAAGCCAGCAACCCTGCAGACTGTAAGAAGAACAAAGTACGAGGAAGTTATCCTGAGAAAACAAGGGTGAAGCTTCCAAAGTCATTTTCAGTTCCAAAGAACCTAACCACCTAGAATCACACCCAGAAAGGTGAGTGAGAGAGAGAGACAGAGAGAGAGAGAGAGAGACAGAGACAGAGAGAGAGAGAGAGAGAGAGAGAGAGAGAGAGAGAGAGAGAGATTTATAACCAGACAATTTTAACATGAAGTCGTTGTACTCACTGTCTGATGGCTTCTGTCACAGTATCGCAGCCCAAAATAATCTATCTCCACAAGGTTTATGTGACGGAAAACATGGTCAAGGACAACGGAACCTTTTGTTGACTTCTGCAAAATAATCCACAGATTACTTTTTAACACGGTGTCATGTCTTTCTCCAGGGGACACAATCAAATTCTCATCTCTTATGAGCTGCCCTCACCGGAGCATTTGTATTAGACCACGCTACTCTCTCTAGGTTTTGCCTCAGTTACAAAGACAGATGTGCTATGAATTACAGTATATTAAAGAAACGGTCTTTGAAAGATCACCTTAAACTTTGGGAGCATTAAGTTAATATAAGACCCTTCTCATGGGATTACAAATTCTCTCCGGGATGAAATGCTTCTTTAGTTTTAATTTTATGTACATAGGTGTTTTTGTTTTCCTGCATGTTTGTCTGTGCTTTATGTGTGTGCCCAGTGCCCACAGAAGCCAAAGAGAGGGCATCAGAGCTCCTGTAACTGGAATTATAGACAGTTGTAAGCCACCACGTGAGTTCTGGGAATTAAACATAGGTCCTCTAGAGGATCAGCCAATACTCTTAACCACTGGGCCATCTCTCCAGTCCCAAAATGCTTATTTAAATAAAGATAACCCTCNATGTAAATAACATTTAATAAATTCATTAAAGCATCATGATGGCTAAAATTCTCATAATCCTTTTATTTGAGAAGTGATTTCCCACATACACCAGTACTCATTTTAAAAATTTTTTTATTTAAAAATTTTTTCATTTTACATGCCAATCCTTGTTCCCCCCTCCATCCCCTTCTCCTGTTCCCCCCACTCCTCCTCTCATCCTACCCCCACCCCTCCTCATAGGGGGTAAGGTCTCCCTTGGGTAGTCAACACAGGCTGGCATACCANATTGGGGCCACACCAAGCCCCTAACCCCTGCACCATGGCTGAGATACACCAGTACTCTTAAAAGTATCTAGAATAGAAAAATCCATAAAATTAAAATAGCCAAAGCTTTTATTTTTTTTTCAGCCCTCAAAGGCTAAATCCATAGATTAAAGCTGCTAAATGTGTGTTACAAAACCCTCATGAGGACATTTTACTTGATCGCTTACACAGGGCACAGACAGAAAACATTTATTTGGGTTGCATTAAGTGCTGACAGCTATAGAAATACTCGACCCCGTCTTCTCTCCCTCCCAAAACACATGCAGAGCATAAGTAAGGCCCTGGGTTTGGGCTTCTTCTTATCTTATATATTACAGAATTATTTGCAAATACAAGAAACATGTAGGCAGCAAGCAGTATGCCACACTGGCCTTGACAATGACANGACAGCACAGGTACACAGTCAGTCAGATCCTCCCTTTCTCTGGCCTCATCACGGGCAGGTATAATTGGGCACTGAAAGAAATCCCCAGTTCACTCATGGTTTCCTAGGGCTTTTGTTAACTGCAGCTTCTCTTGGACAATTACCACTAGCTGTGTAATTATATCAGGTAAACTATATATATATATACCACAGGGCGTTGAGAAAATAGATTATGNTATGAAGTAATAAAATTACACACTTGGAAAAGATAGTTCTTCTTACAAATCCCCAAATCTCTAAATTACACTAGTTCAACTAAATTGTTCCCCCATGCCCCCAGGCTTCAAGGTCCACTAAACTGTTTACTGAAAGCCAAAAGCCCCTCCTTGATGGACTTACACATTGCTGAATAGCTTCTGCCATAGTGACAACGGCACATCCAGTAAATGCCTCTTGGTGCTCATGTCCCTATGCATTTCTCTGCAATAAACATCTGGAAATGAAACCACTCAATGGAAGAATATCATTCTTAAAACTAGAGTGGGTACTGCCAAGAAGACCATTATAATTCATTCAGTGAAAAGGCATGCTCCCTCATCCTTGCCAAAACTTGGGTGGAGATGCGAGGTACATGGCAAAGAGGAACTGTTTTTATTTATAGTTCCTTGACTATATTAAAAACAAGTCCTCATTCATGTACTCACCAGCCAACTATATTTGCCAGCACAGGGGCTAGCTAGTCCTTAACTCAGTTATGAGCTGGCCCTCTGATGCTTTAAATACATACACAATTTTATCTAGTGAATTAACTCTTCACTCCATCTGGAAATTATTTTTTGTGCTTGGAATAAGGCCTAATTTTGTTTCCAAATGGATAAAAACTGTACCATTGTTTACTCAAATCCATGATTTCTTTTAGGATTTGAAGTACCTTCACCTAAAGTCNCAATTCTCTCCCAGAAATATTCAAAGAATAATAGTTCTAATATTTTAGTGAATTTAATATACTTTGCTTGCTACCCAAAATATTTTTTCAAAATTGTCTTTGACAGTTCTTAGATATTTTTCTCTATGAAAATTTAGAAGCACCTTGCAAACTTAACTTTAAAAATGTTAGGGGGGCTGGACATGATGGAATATGCCTTTATTCCCATCACTTAGTTAAGCAGAGACAGGTGGATCTTTGTGAGTTCAAGGCCAGCCTAGTCTACAAAGCAAGTTCCAGGCCAGCCAGGGCTACATAAGAGACTGTACCTCAAAATCCCAAATAAATTAATCATGTTAGGAATTTGGAATTAAGTTGACAGACTAGAGGACTAGATGAGGTGGAGATGACAGAGTGTTTACTAGGTAAAACCAATGTGGCTTTCTTTTACATGCTTTGTGCTGGCTAGTTTTATGTCAACTGGACACAAGCTAGAGTCATCTGAGAAGAGGGAACCTCAGTTGAGAAAACGCCTCCATAAGATCTGGCTTTAGGCATGCCTATAACACATTTTCTTAAATAGTGATTGATGAGGGAGGAGCCAGCCCATTGTTGGTAGGGCTATCCCTGAGCTGGTAGCCCTGGGTTCTATTAAAAAAACAGGCTGAGCAAGCCATGTGGGGCAAGCCAGTAAGCAACACCTCCTGCTTCCAGGTTTCTTCCCTGTTTGAGCTCCTGTCCTGACTTCCTTCAATAAAGGACTACGATGTGGAAGCATAAGACAAATAAACCCATTCCTTCTCAACTCATTTTTGGTCATAGTGTTTATCATACAGTAACANGAAGAAGGACATGCTTATACACATAATCTTATAAAATTTTACCTATGTTTTGTGGCAGGCAAAATTATAGAATCCTCTTCCCAAGAAAAGTTGTCCTGTCATCACCTCTGGAACCTCTCAACATAATGTCACCCCAGCCACTGTGTGTTAGGTGGTACAAAGATCATGTGACAAAGAAATTACCTACTGGTGAGTTGGTATACCAACATGCAAAGCAGTTACTGTAGCAGAAGAGAAAGACTCATGCTTGAGAACTCAAGTGCCCTTGTTACTTGTGTAGGATAAAATCTAAACTCACTTCCAAGTTTCAAAAACCCACCAATCCCTGAGCTCAAAATCCCAGCAATCCCCCAAGAACAGGACTTGAAATCCCACCAATCCCCATCCTGGAAATCTCCACCCTTGGAAAACTCCACCTCCAAGAACCCCTATATAAGCCTGTCTCTTGCTTAGTTCCTGGTTGCTTCTTGTCTGAGCAGAGGCAGCCACTCTCTTGTGTCTTTCCCAAAAATCTCTTGTGTGAGGTTTGTTGTGCAGTGTGACTTTGTGTTATTCCTTGGCTCCCAACTGCCAGGATACCAGAGCTGTAGGACTTGCACCAGGGAAACCTTTCCTGTCAGAACTGTAACATGACTTGAAAGATAGAGAAGACTGTCTGAGAAGCTGTGTGCTGACTGGATTTAAAGTGACCATAGGAACACCTGGGCATGTCTGTAAGAATGTGGTCAGAAAGGTTAAACTGAGGAACAAGGATCACACATTCAGGACTTAGGTCTCAAACTGAGTGAAGGGGAGAGAGTGAGCTCAGCATGAGCAGTCTGTCTGTCTGTCTGTATGTATGTATGTATGTATGTCTCTCTGTCTGTATCTCTCTCTGCTTCCCGACTGTCTTCATTTGCTCTCTATTTCTGTGATTAAACACTGACCAAAAGCAACTTGGAGAAGCAAGGCTCTAACAGGCTTGCACATTCTGACCACACTCCATCACTGAGGGAAGCCAAGGCAGAAACTAAAGCTGAGGCCACAGAGAAATGCTACTTCCTGCCTTGCTCCATGCTTTCCTATTCACCCCATAACCTCCTGCCCAAGGACAGCACCACCACCGTTGGCTGGGCCTTCCACAGCCACCATCAACCAAGGAAGTGCCCCCACAGACTTGCACACAGGCCAATCTTATGGCGGCATCTCCTCAGCTGAGGCTCCCTCTTCCCAGCGGA